>CAUYON010052091.1:0-68784 GCA_963573935.1 Arctocebus calabarensis
CCACACCGCGTAGGCACCCCGGCCTGCCTCACATCAGGGATACCTGCGGGCCTGAGCATCAACTTAAAAAAATCTCCCAAAAAAGAAAAGCCTGAGACCAGATGGCTTCGGGTCAGAATTCTACCAAACCTTTAAAGAAGAACTAGTACCTATATTACTAAACCTCTTCCAAGATATAGAAAAAGAAGGAATACTACCCAACACATTCTATGAAGCAAACATCACCTTGATACCTAAATAAGGAAAAGACCCAACAAGAAAAGAAAATTATAGACCAATATCACTAATGAATATTGATGCAAAATTACTCAACAAGATCCTAACAAACAGAATCCAACAACACATCAAACAAATTATACACCACAACAAAGTGGGCTTTATCCCAGAGTCTCAAGGCTGGTTCAATATATGTAAATCTATAAATGTAATTCAGCACATAAACAAATTAAAAAATAAAGACCATATGATTCTCTCAATTGATGCAGAAAAAGATTTTGACAATATCCAACATCACTTCATGATCAGAACACTTAAGAAAATTGGTATAAAAGGGATGTTTCTTAAACTAATAGAGGCCATCTACAGCAAACCCACAGACAATATTGTGTAGAATGCAGTTAAATTGAAACTATTTCCACTTAGATCATGAACCAGGCAAGGTTGCCCATTATCTCCACTGCTCTTTTACATTGCAATGGAAGTTTTAGCCATTGAAATTGGGGAAGAGAAGGTGATCAAGGGTATCCACATAGGGTTAGAAGAGACAAACTTTCACTCTTCGCAGATAATGTGATTGTATACCTGGAAAACACCAGGGATTCTACTACAAAAATTTTAGAAGTGATCAAGGAATATAGCAATGTCTCGGGCTACAAAATCAACACCCATAAATCTGTAGCCTTTATATATACCAACAATAGACAAGCCAAAAAATCAGTCAAGGACTCTATACCTTTCACAGTAGTGCCAAAGAAGATGAAATATTTGGGAGTTTACCTAACAAAGGATGTGAAAGATCTCTATAAAGATAACTATGAAACTTTAAGAAAAGAAATAGCGGAAAATGTTAACAAATGGAAAAACATACCATGCTCATGGCTGACAAGAATCAACGTTGTTAAAATGTCTCTACTACCCAAAGCAATATATATTTTTAATGCAATTCCTATTAAAGCTCCATTGTGATACTTTAAAGATCTTGAATAAATAATACTTTGTTTTATATGGAATCAGAAAAAAACTCAAGTAGCCAAGACATTACTCAGAAATAAAAACAAAGCAGGAAGAATCACGCCACCAGACCTGAGACACTACTATAAATCAATAGTGATCAAAACAGCATGGTACTGGCACAAAAACAGAGAGGTAGATGTTTGGAACAGAATAGAGAACCAAGAGATAAATCCAGCTACCTACTGTTACTTGATCTTTGACAAGCCAATTAAAAACATTCAGTGGGGAAAAGACTCCCTATTTAACAAATGGTGCTGGATGAACTGGCTGGCGACCTATAGAAGACAAACTGGACCCACATGTTTCACCATTGACCAAGATAGACTCTCACTGGATTAAAGATTTAAACTTAAGACATCAAACTATAACAATTCTAGAAGAAAGTGCAGGGAAAACACTTGAAGGAATCGGCCTGGGTGAATATTTTATGAGGAGGACTCCCCAGGCAATTGAAGCAGTATCAAAAATACGCTACTGGGACCTGATCAATCTAAAAAGCTTCTGCACAGCCAAGAACATAGTCAGCATAGCAAGCAGACTGCACTCAGAATGGGAGAAATTATTTGCAGGTTATACCTCCGACAAAGTTTTAATAATCCACAGAGAACTCAAACGTATTAGCAAGAAAAGAACAAATGATCCCATCTCAGGGTGGGCAAAGGACTTGAAGAGAAACTTCTCTAAAGAAGACAGGCTCACAGCCTACAGACACATGAAAAAATGCTCACCATCCTTAATCATCAGAGAAATGCAAATCAAAACTACATTGAGATATCACCTAACTCCAGTAAGATTTGCCCACATAACAAATTCCCAAAACCAGAGAGGTTGGCATGGATGTGGAGAAAAGGGAACACTTCTACTTCTACACTGCTAGTGGGAATGCACACTAATACGCTCCTTTTGGAAGAACGTTTGGAGAATACTTAGAGATCTAAAAATTGACCTGCCATTTGATCCTATAATTCCTTTACTTGGTATATACCCTAAAGACCAAAAATCACATTATAACAAAGGCATCTGTACCAGAATGTTCATTGTAGCCCAATTCATAATTGCTAAATCATGGAAGAAGCCCAAGCACCCATCGACCCATAAATGGATTAATAAATTGTGGTACATGTATGCCATGGACTATTACACAGCCTTAAAGAAAGATGGAAACTTTACCTCTTTCATGTTTACATGGATGAAGCCAGAAGATATTCTTCTTAGCAAAGTATCTCAAGAATGGAAGAAAAAGTATTCAATGTACCCAGCCCTACTATGAAGCTCATTTATAGCTTTCATATGAAGTCTATAACCCAATTATAGTATAGTAATATGGAGAAATGGGCAAGGGAAGGGAGGGGATGGGGATGGATGGGTGGAGAGAGGGTAATTGGTGGGGCCACACCTATGGTGCATCTTAGAAGAATACAGGCAAAACTTACTAAATGCAGAATACCAATGTGTTTATACACTAACTAAGAAAACGCCATGAAGACTATGTTAAACAGTTTGATGAAAGTGTTTCAGATTGTATATGAAACCAGCACATTGTATCCTTGATTTTACTAATGTACTCAGCTATGATTCAATTAAAAAAAATCAATGTACTACTGATGTTACAATGTTTTTTTCTAACTTTTGAAAAAAATTATTGCAATAAATTTTGAAAAAAAATTATTGCAATAAATTTTGAAAAAAATTATTGCAATAAATTTTGAAAAAAAATTATTGCAATAAATTTTGAAAAAAAATTATTGGATTATGTTTTGCTTGCTCTACTTAGATCAAGTACTTAGTATTAAATTACCCTCAAAATATAACACAATGACATTTCTCCAAAATGACATGATATACCCACTGAAGTTGGTAACGTGCATATATACCCTAGGTGACAATTTCACAGATGTATGAATCTACCAAAATACATGAAACTGAACAATTTTATTAAGTTTATAGGGTCCCAATTATATATGGACCATGTTATTTTTTTTTTCAGGCACAAAGGAAAGTGGGATTTATTAATTTAAATGAATTGATTTGGAGGTCTCTGGAGAAAGATGCTTACATTATTTACTCACTACTCCCAGTGTGTAATTTACAGTGAATTTTCCCTTTATATATATATATTTTAAATAATTTTATTAAATCTTAATTGTGTACATTGGTGCAATCATAGGGCAGAATGTGCTTCATATACAATCAGAAATATTTTGATCGTACTGTTAGAGATAGCCTTCATGGCATTAATAGTGGACCGTGTTATTTTTAATTAAAAAATTCAAAACATTAAATTTACTTAGCTTCCATTGAAACTATAGTATGTTACTATTATTAAGAAATACAAAGTCTTTTTATACAATAATAAAGATCAGAGAGAGAAAATATAATTGGAATTTCTGTCTTAGCCATCTACCATATGATTCCAGTTTCCTTCTATTTTATTATTCCTATTGTTTCATTGGGCTTTTATTTTTTTTTCTTATTGGTCTGATTAGTGTAATTTGTGTGATTTACCATGTTGCTAACCTGATTTTAGAAACTCATTATTTTCATTATTCATTAAATATCTAATGTTTGTGTCAACAGTGCCTTTAGAGTCTTTTCCTAGGCATGCAAGAAAATACTGACCAGATAAATCTTACTTTCAGATGCAATATTCTACATATATCATTATTCTAACAAAGGGAAGAACTTTATACATTCAGAAGAATAGCTTAGTCTACTATAATCCCAAGCTGACAGAAAGACACATTTAGGTTAATAATCAAAGAATTGGAGAGAACGGCATAAGTCTTTATAATTAAAATGAAAATGATGAAAAACAGTATCATGTATTATTTTGGCTTTTAACAAAACCAAATATAATTGCCGATAGTGATAAATAGCAACATAACTAAAACCATCTAGAAATAGGGTGTATATTTGTGGATACTTTTATTCTGAGAACATCTAAATTCTCTGGAATGAGGAGGTTGGTAATCATTTACACCAGAAAAAATCCTGCCATTATGTTTTCTATCTAAAGAGAAAAATAGAGATCCCTTTATTTGTTTTAAAATAAAAGTTTCAAAGTTTTTCAAGTGCTAGTTGGCATTCGATAAATATTTTAACAACTTTGAATCCCTTGTTTTTTTGATTGACTTACCCTGGAAATAAAAATGTCTGTCCAATTTAAATTGTGTAGTAGAAATTTTTCTATCAAAGGAAGGTGAAGTGGAAGATTTTCTGTCTTTCACATGACCTATTTTTTTTTTCTTGTTGTGGTGGTTTATTTCACCTAACGTAGTGTCTTCCAGTTCCATTCATGCTTCAATTTACAGAATTTCATTTTTTATGGTTGAGTACTAGCCCATTGTATGTATGTATCACATTTTTTAAATTGATTCATCTAGCAATAGATACTTAGCTTACTTCCGTATCTTACAAATAATACTGCAATTACATGAGTGTGCAGATTGCTCTATGATACACTGATTTCCTTTTAGTTATATGCCCAGCAGTGGAACTGTTGGATCATATGTCAGATCTACTGTTACTTCTTTTTAGCACCCTCTATGCTATTTTCAATACTGGTTGTACTAGTTTACATTTCTACCAATGATGTACCAGCACTCCTCTACATTTAGGACTTTTTTTTTTTATCGCTTTTTGACTTTCCGTATTTTATTTATTTAGTTAGTTTTATTGTATGGAGTTGTATGGAATTTATTGAGGGCAAAAGAATCAAGTTGCATTGATTGTGGTTGTTAGGTTAAGTCCCCCTTGTAATTGTCCTGCCCCCAAGAGATGTACCATACGCCACGACCCCTTCTCCTCCTCCCTTGTCCCCAATCCCTCACTTCCCTAACTCTCACCCTGTATTAGATCATCTACTACCTTCATATTAGAATTAGTACGTTGGATTCCCACTTCTCCATGGCCTATTTTTAATGCTCATGCCTTGTGAATGTTGATAGTATTTTTCACCTGCCAGATATAGCACCTTTTTATCTAAAATGAATAATACATATTAAAATTTTTCTCAGCTGTGTGAGTTTCAGCTAAAGCAGCCACAATGTGACAATCAAAAAGCTATATTGTACAATTTAGTCTTTTAAATTCATGTCCTTGTCAAATTCTTGGTGGCACATGTGTCACACAGGCACATTTTGTCTTAAGAAATGTTTGGAGTCAGTCATCTAAACACAAAATTTTCTGTGTCTAGATTTCAAAGAATCTAAAGTTACAATCTCAACTGACTTGAATTTGATTAATCTTTCATTGTATTTCTTTTTCTTTTAAAGTGGTAGTAATTGAATGAGAAAGTCACTTTATCAAGTTCCTTCAGCATTGCCCTATTTATTGAAAAAGCATTTGCCCTATTTGTTACAAATAATATTATACCATTTCTTGGCTATAACATTTTCCCATTCTGGGACCATTTTCCATAGGAAAAACATCAGGCCAAGGTTGACTGATACATATTAAATGAAATAGGTTTATTTTTGTATAAAAGCAGTACTTTAATCAGTGGAAGATTTACTAAATGCCTATGCGTGTTCAATAATTTGAAGACAGGACCTGAGATTTTAAATTTTTAACCAACTCCTGGGTTTATGGTCCTCGTTTATTTCTCTCACTCTGATAAGAAAGGTTATAGAAAGAAATTCTCTTCATACATATGCAAGGATAAGATCTTTGTAGGATAACTAAAAATACATGAACGTGTAGCATAAAGAAGGATGTAACATGATCATTTATCACCAACTTTGTCAAAAGCAATGGAACTAAAAATAGATCTAAAAAGGCAACTTTCCTTTGAGTTTTGGAAGGGTTGTTTATATCTATTTTACTAGCTTTGGCTACTGCTAACAGAATCTGCTAGATTTCGATAACATGTAAACAAAAGTTAGGGAGAAAGGATATGGTTCATCTGGCTACTCAATTTATGGCATTAAATGAAATATACAATAGTTTATATGGCACAGTGGATGATAGTTTGCTGTTCTGGATTCTTCTTCATATTCCTGAAATGATATATTAATACCAATTAACATTGTCACTCAATCTATGTTAGAGATGCAACCATGCATAATCTACCTACGGGGAGTCTCCCGCATGACTACAGAGAATTTGGTAAAGATTCTTGAGTGTATGTTACGCAAAAGATGACTCTTGGCATAGTCTTGAATTCATATCATTGACTTCCTAAGATAATATTTTTTCAGTGTTGCATGAATTAACTAAGCTATAAATTGTACATGCTTATAGGCAAGAACTACAAAACTTACCTTTGGAGATTACAAATTCCCAATATTTTAGATGGGATGGAGGCTCCATGCTATTATCTTTCTTTATGATATTTATCTTCAAATAACTTGAGGTAATCAGGAATGCCTGCTTCAATTTGCTTTATACTGAACTCTTTTATGATCAACATCTTAGATTTTTCCATTTACAGTGAACAAAATTTCAGCATGGAATGAGCCCTGGTTCTTTATACGTGCATGTTTTTATGAGTAGTACTGCTGGTGACTCAATTTTTCAATCATTTTTGTAGACTGGTAATTTATACACAGAATATCTATGTTCCATTACTTACTTAACTTGCTACTAGTCATTCAGTTGATCTTCTACTCACTGGTGTTAGTTTTAGAATTCTTTGTTATGTAAATGCAGTATCACATATCTAGTGCTCAAAGAATGCAAAGAATCAGGCACTTGGAAATTATTTAACACAAAAGAGAAAAGGAATGTGTATTCCTAGGTATATGAAATTTGTTTCTGTGCACAAGTCAGTGGAGCAGTCATAAAAAATATTCACATCTTTAAATCATAAAACTACACACCCTCACGAAAGAAAAACACAAGTTTAATACAGCAAGGGACAAGGGAAAGGAAGGAGGGGGCGAGGGGGAAGGGGTGTAACTGGTGGGATCTCACCTAATGCACGCAATGTGAGGGTGAACCCCCTAGGTGAAGGTCTCAACTACAACTTGAAGCTTACCTTAGAAATGAAAACAATGTAATTCAAACATTTGTACCCTTATATTGATCTGAAGTTAAAAAAATAACATAAAAAAAGTATCTTAAGGGTGGCGTCTGTGGCTCATTGGGTATGGCACTGGTCCCATATATCAAGAGTGGTGGGTTCAAACCCAGCACCCCCCAAACTGTAACAAAAAATAGCCAGGCATTGTGGCGGGCACTTGTGGTCCCAGGTACTCAGGAGGCTAAGGCAAGAGAATCGCCTAAGCCCAGGAGTTTGAGGTTGCTGTGAGTTGTGTGACACCACGGCACTCTACCGAGGGCGATAAAGTGAGACTGTCACTACAAACAAAACAAAACAAAACAAAACAAAGTATCTTAAATGGAAATGTAACAATAAAATCCTAATAATTAATTCATTTATTTAAATCAATTGGAGCTATTTCCTTCATATAAACTATATATATTTGTATGTCACAACTAAAATTGTTTGCAGTTTAAAGACAAAACAAAACAAAACTAAGAGTCTAGGAGAAGGAAGGTTACTCTGTAGGGAAATAGATGGCTATGTTAGTATTAAAATATTAAATACTACTTTTTGTAATACATCTTCAAATTCATTAACTGTTTTCTTCATTACGAGTTTTACAGGTTTTGGTTTTATTTAATACAAGTTAGCTATTTCTGAATAACTGATTATACCAAAACTTAGATGCTTAACTAAACAACCATTTACTTCTCTCACAACTCAACAGCAGTTTAGACTGGGCTGAGCTAAGTGATTCTCTTATGTCAAATATTGCCCCATGCATCTGCAGTAAGGTTCAGTTTATGGGTGTAGTTCTCTTCTCTTCCTAAAGGTTGGTTGTCATCTGCTGGTGCACCTTATCGCTCTTCGATAAGTCTTATCATCCATATGGCTCTTAAAAATCTACTAGCAAGCTCTCCTAGGCATTTTTCTCATGCCAAGGACAGACATCCAAGGCGCATACCAGACTGAAGTTTCAATTTGGACCAGTGCCATTAAAGCCACATTTTATTTGTCTGAAGCAAGTCACTATGAAACATCAGATTCACAATGAAAGGAAATGGATTCTCTCTCATGATGAGACTAACTGCCAAGTGAAATTGCTAAGGGAGGCATGGATGATGAAAGACATTTGTGCAATCAATCCACTACACTTCACGACCTGGCCATTGTTGCTTGTCTTTTACCTTAAAACTTTAAGGATTTAAAATTTTATTAATAAATTGAATTTATTAGAATTTGGATTTTTTCTGATATATTTCTCAGATATAATCACCTTTTTCTACTTCCAGTAAAATTGCTTGAGTCCAATAGCATCTCTTGCTAGACTAGTGTAATGGGATTCTTTATCTCTTTAATCCTTTGTCTTTTCTCTCTCACTAAAAAGTGAGACTAGGTTAACATCTGAGCATAAAGAGACATTTTATGTTTTGAACAATGATTAAAAACAAATGAAATTTTTATACCATAGGATATAGATATACCCCCCCCCAAATTGAGAAGGTCAAATAGTTTTTGACTCAAAGGACAGTTGTGTTGGATTGAAACAGTCTCCTTAAGAGTTCTGAGATGGTACAGATTTTAAAACATCTAGAATGTATAAGAAAATATTTCCTTTTTTATATCAGGATATATCACTCAAATGAGAATAGAATATATTTAATATCACTGTCTGAGATTATATATTTCATTTATATATTTATAACTCCATATCCTTTCAAATTGAATATATTTTGGCATAAAACTCCATGTCATGTTTGGGAAGAGGGGGTTTACTATATCATTTCAGATTCCTCTATCTTGTATTTTGTGTCCTGGTCAAAGTTTCTACCATTTTGAAATGAGTATTAGTCAACATTTTGATGACACATATGTTCACCCCTCATCTTCTCCATAATACTATTTTGATTATTGTCCTAATTCCTTCAGTTTCAAAAGTATATATTCAATATAATATGTTGAAATGTATTCAAGTTCTGAATATTATTAACCTATGCATAGAGGTAAACTTAAAAATAAATGTCAATCATTCTGAACATATTTCTTGGACCTTTCTGGCATTGGAGGACTTGACCTTTCTTTTTCTGTTTATACGATAATCGTTTGCAATTTTACTAAGCATTCCCTCAGTTTCCAACCCCTCAGTTCTCCAGACTGCACATCAAATTTCAAAAATTAATTTTGTTTTAATTTGTCAAACTATTTAATGTTTCACTGTCTGGCCCATAATTTGTATTAACAATGAACAATCATATGAAAAAGCTGATTTGAAGGATGTACTACTAGTTAATTGATCTGAACAATTTAAATGTGTCAGAGTTGAAGTTTAAGAAAGTCAGAAGGACTGTTCTAGACTAAAGGAGACTAAGATATAACAACAAAATGCAAAATATATTTTGGACTTTATCATTTTTCTATTAAGAGTATCTTTAGAATACTTGGTGACAGTCTAAGGGTATCTATGAATGAAAAGGTCATAATGAGTCAGTGTTAATTTTCCAAATGTTATTGTCTGTATTGTGGTTTTATGGAAGACTATTAGTTAGAAGATTTTATAGGCTAATGTGAATCAGGCTTTTAACATGCCAGAATTATGTTGTTCACGGAGATTGGGAAGAAAAAATAAACATATTTATTCAAATGTCTAGCTAAATCTAGTAATTTTGGAGTAATTTTGGAAAATTACCATCCTTTAACAAGATATTTAAACTATTTTGAAGAGAAAATAGGATGCCCCGAGAGATGTTTTTGTTTATTGAAGCACAATAAATGAAATTATTTGATGGTAAGACTTTTTCTAAAGAAATAAAATTATAAGGAAAATAAATAAATTTGAAAATATCAGGTTCATTGTGTATTTCTGAATACTTATTATCAAATATTGTGTTATGCAGTTTTTTATTTTAAGATAAATGCTAATTTTGTCTGGGATATGACCAAACATTTCCAGTGGGAGTCGTTCCAGTCTCTAAATTTGGCTTTGCAGTCTTATTACTTTGCACTGAGTCATACGTGATTCTCTGGCTCCTTGTCCTTATTATTTCCTCCTACATTTTTCTCTTTATTTATCAGTTGAAACCTTATGTCTCTTACACGTTATTTTCCATTATATTAACCTACTAGTCATGTAACTGGGGCTGCATCAACATTACTGGCTAAAAAGAACAATCCTCATCACATGAAATCATTGTAAATACCCATCCCTTATTTTTTCTCTTTGATTATATGTACTCAGAGCCCACCCAAATGAAGAAATTGATTTTAATAATTTTAATGTATTACTATTGTATTCATATTGATTCATATGAGTAATCAAAGTACACATTTGTATGAAAATACAGCCAAATAAATATATTGCCTTTGAGATATAGTGTGAATTGGAGGTTTTGTACTCCTTAAAGTTTATTTTAAAGTATGGCCAAAGTGCAGCGCTTCTTTAGATGCTTCCTGAAAATGGCTTATTATTTACCTAATCTCTGACTTTTGCTGAAGTCAAAGTGAAATGCGTGTTTTCTCCCATGTAAGGTAATCTGCCGGGTTTGAGTTTTTGTTTTCTTTTTTTTTTTTAATTTTTATTAAATCATAATTGTGTACATTGGTGAGATCATGGGACACAATTTGCTGACTTTACATAACGTGGAGTGACAGATGAAAAACTCAAACTCATGATTGGTGGGATCACGAGTTTGAGTTTTTCATCTGTCCCTTCATGTTACCTGTGCAAATTGAGGCTTAGGAAACACTAGCAGAGCCCTAACCCTAATCATGTGGGCACTCTGGTTACTGACTGTGCTGTGTCCAAAAGCCTTTCCTCTTAGACTCGGGATGTTATGTCTTCTCTCAGCATCCACAAAATTGTGGCAGGTTAATTTGTCTCTTGCAAGTGAGGAAACTCCTCAGACCCTTAACACTTCTTGATGGAAAATTTATTATTATCCCTATTATGAGGGATCAAAGTCTAAGAGGAGGAAGGTAGGCAGGGTCACGTGATATCCCCAAGGGCAAAAGGGATAGAGAAGTGCATACACAGATGTAAGTTAATATGAAGCGTTTGGGCTTTCCTAAAGGAAAAGTATCATGGAAATATACAATTCAGTAAAATCATTAGCAATCATACATTTTTCAATTTAACTAATTGTACAAGTTTTATCTCAGCTATCACTTTAAGTCTTTAAGAACGACCTTTTCTTAATTTTGTTTTTAATTTTTCTTGAGACAATATTGCCCTATTTCTCAGGCTTGAGTGCAGTGGCACAATTAGAGCTTACTGCCACCTCAAATTCCTGGGCTCAAGCGAAGCTTCTGCCTCATCCTCCCAAGGAGTGGGGACTAGAGGCGTGCACCACAATCCCTGGCCTCACTTTACTTAAATTTAATGTATCAAATAATACATATGATTTTCACAGTGAATACTTACATATAAATAATCCCTTGAGGTTCTTTAGTACAATGCAATACATGTTGATTTTACAATAAAATTTTTTTTAATTCTCTGGAAACTATTTCTGTAAATGAAGAAAATATTATTACCATTACAGTGATCTTATTTTGGCATCCAGTCTCTGAAAAAAGAAAACATTGTTATGACTCTACAGGAAGATTCTTATTTAAATATATTCTGATATTCATTGTAATTACTCAAAGAAAAAATCTCAGATGACCAGGAAAGAGAATTCTGTTTCTATGATTTATTTGTGTTAATGCAGAAATCCAGAAAGTATTAAGATGTCACTGGATTACATTGTTAAATATTTCAATAAAAATTAAAATAAATGACCTTCATCAATGTATGTTACAGATGAGGCATAATCTCATATAAATTTGCAACTGAGTATCTACTGTTTCCCTAAATTGTTAATTTTATAATATTCTTATGGATTGTAAAAAATAAAGGGAGAAATAATGTGCAAATGATTCTTATATATTAGAATGTTTAGAACCTAGCCTACTCAAAAATTATTTTGTAAGCTTAATGTGATATTACGTAAAAACTAATAAGATTCTACCACATACTATATCTTCAGTACTCACACTATCCTGTGATTCATAATCATAAACATCTTCAAACTTTTGACCCTTTTATTCTGTCTCTCATCAGTAGGGAACCTGCGACCTTCTGATTCCAATATCCTTCTTTTTTAAGCACTAAAAGGGTCAAGAACAGCTTCATCTTTCTCTGCTGCACCCTTTTTAAGAAAATAATTTGTTATGAAAAATTTGGAATCAATCAAAAGACTGTACTTATGGATCAAGAAGTCCACACTTTAAAGCCACAGGTTCCCCACACTGTACAAATTGAATCAACTCTTAGTTAAACATTAAGGTATATCAAAATGTTTACAGTTGTTCATTGATAGATTTTTCTCTTTTTCCCTGAGACAGTGTCTCACTCCTGTTGCCCAGGGAGTGCTGTGGTGTCAGCCTACCTCACACTAGCCTCAAGTGATCCTCCAACTTCAGTCTCCCAAGCAGCTAGGATTATAGGCACCTGCTACCATATCTGCCTTTTTTTTTTTTTTTCTATTTTTAGTAGAGAAAAGGTCTTTCACCTGTGCAGACTGGTCTTCAATTACTGAGCTCAAGCAGCTCTCTCGCCTTGACCAGACTGACAAGATGACAGGTATGAGCCACTGTGCCTACCCTGGTCATTTATAGACTTAAAAGATACATTGTGTGCTTTAATTTTGTATATACAATTTAGAAAGCAATCAGGGACAACAGTTACTATACTGGTGAAAATTCACACATCTAGGGAAGGTAGTGGGAGGAAAGAATAAATATCAATGGGTATGAAATGGCTATTATTTTTCTCTATATAATCTATATTTATATCATCACCCTCTAATTAATAACAAATTCATAAAACGTTTCCCACCAATCGAGATGTTTTAGAACTTTTGACATTTGAGAATAATTGTGCCAGTTGTGATAGTCAACACTAAATAAGAGACTATATCACCTTTTAATTTAGAGAACATACCTTTTTCTACTAAGAAAACATTGGGCTAATCTATTACAGAAATACATAATAGAAGAAAATATAAAATATTTAAATACCCATACCAGAAGATGCTATTTGGAAATTTAAGGAAAAATAAGTTTATATAAATTCTATATGAAGGGAAAACTGAGCTTCACAATAAATAATATCTTACATCAGTTGATTTATGGTTGAATATATTTCCTATAAATGAAATGAATAGAAATACCCCCCCCCACACACACACACAACCTATACTTACAAAGCCATCCATAAATAACAAACAGCACAGAGGATTTAGAGACTATTGACAGTACTTTTTGTATGTCCCCAGTCTTTTCCAGCTAGGGCTTTCCATACTAACTCCGCTTACAGAACAAATAAAATTACCAGTAGATAAAACATTTTTTCAGAAAATTAAGAGGAAATCCCATTAAACGTTGGGTACTATCATTCAGTAGTATCAAATGTTGCAACTTAAACTTTATGTTACAAATGTAAACACTGTAACCGAATTGTATGTATCTGCATGTTAATCAGAAATAAAAATAATTTGACACTGAAAATAAGGGCGGCGCCTGTGGCTCATTGAGTAGGGCGCCGGACCCATATACCGAAGGTGGCGAGTTCAAACCCAGCCTCTGCCGAACTGCAAAACAGAAAAATAGCCGGGCGTTGTGGCAGGCGCCTGTAGTTCCAGCTACTTCGATGGCTGAGGCAAGAGAATCGCCTAAGCCCAGGAATTGGCGATTGCTGTGAGCTGTGTGATGCCATGGCACTCTACTGAGGGAGATAAAGTGAGACTCTGTCTCTACAAAAAAAGAAAAAAAAAAAAACGAAACTGAAAATAAAACAACCAAAAAAACCTTGTAAATTATTTTTTCAGTGTAAACATTATGAAAAATAAAAAACGTGTGTTAGCACTGTAGTCCCCAACCTCTGAGCTATGAACCAGGGTGAACAAGGAAGATTCATCTGCATTTATAGTCATTCTCATGGCTGGCATCAACTCTTGTTGAATCAGCAGTGACATTATATTTTCAAAAGAGTGAGAACCCTACTGTTAGCTGCACATGTGAGGGAACTAGGTTGAACAATTATTCTGAGAATCTAATGCCTGATGATCTTGGGGGAGCTGCAAATACAGGATAACATTAGCAGAGAGGTTTGACTGCACAGAGACTGTAATCAATCAATTGCTTGCAGACTCATATCAAAACCATTTTGTCTCCACCCATGTCTTTGGAAAAATTGTCTTCCATGAAATTCTCTGGGTGTAAAAAATGTTAGAAAATGCTATGGTCAAAGGTGATGTTTGAAATATACCAAAGTCATTCTATTACAATTGTCCGTAAAGAATTTGTAAATTATTTTAGTAAGGTGCAAGATATACACAGACTATTTATATACATATAAAAGCATATGTGCTATTTTCGAAAAGAATCTATGATCACCCAATTTATGTATGATATTGAAAAGACAACTAATGAATTTAAAGAAAATAGTAAAAAAGGTGAAATTGTTATTCAGTTAGGTATTGTTAAGAATCACCTCACTTTAAATCTACTTCCCACATGAGTCATTTTCAACAATTAAAGAGATTATAACAGAAGGGAGATTGGATTAACGACAATCTGTCTTCAATAACACAGCACTTTTTTTTACAAAGATAAATTGATCATTCAGGGAGATGATAACTGTGCTTTGGGCAGTTTGGGAAATACAAATAAGAGATAAGTGATGGTGAGAAAGTAAAAAAGTTCTTCCGAAACAAATTGCCCCCCCAGTGAAAACTCGAGTTACTTGTTACATTTGGTTTCGACTAGGAGAAGCTGGCCTTGACATCTGCTATCTCACCGAGCTTATTACTACTCCAGATGGCAACTTGGAACTGTTCTCTAGTGTTTCACTCCTGAAGAATAACAATGTGGTACCTTCTGAACACAGGAGCCTTACCTTCATGCGAGAGGCTCCACTTTTCTTTACTTTTCAAAAACACTTTATCAATTACAGTTAATGATAATAATATGACAAATCCTTTATATGGCTGATGCATTTAAATGATCTCAGAAAAGTTTTTCTTTAAAATGATACGAAAATATTTTTCCTAAAAGTGGAATAACTCACTTTCCTTCTCACAACTGAATAGATAATCCATGTAAAAGAAAATGAAACAGAATTTTGGAGATATCTATTGACCAAAACTTAGATATCATGTATGAAGAAAGTTCAATAAATTCAGCAGAAATCAAATAGGACTTAACCATTCACATTGAGGTAGAGGTGGGTTCATGCCTAAAATATCTGATTTAATCAGTTGATCATAAGTTTTCAACTGGTTCCCATATTTTATTAAGAAAAAAAAAGAAAACCAACACATAATCTTAAGATCCACCAAATTCAGCTACAATAATCTGAATATATCAAAAGAAAAAAAAGCCTAGATGCATTGTAGTCAAAATGTTAAAAGACAAATATAAAGAGGAAATCTTGAAATAGTCCATGAATTAAAAAAAAGATAGTTATAAATTCTTGCTTATATTTTAAAATTCACACAATTACATGGAGACTAGAGGACAATTTTCAAAGCTCTGAGAAGAAAAATGTCCATGGAGATGTCTATAATTTGTGAATATATCTACCAAAAAAGAAACAAAATAAAAATGTTTTTTATCAGTTAAATGTATGCAAATTATTTACTGATTCAGTATATAAAACTATTTCAACTAAATATTACAGCAAGAGGAAAGTCGTATTTACAGGGAGAAAATATGGGACTGGAACTGATAAATACATGGGAAGATATAAAATGGTCTTGTTTCCCCTTTAATGTCTGTAACAGACAACTGGTATCCTTGGTTAGGAAGAATCTTTTTTAATTTAATCAAATCTCATTTATCAATTTAAGTTGCTATGATTGCCTTTGGTATCTTCTCAATAATTATTTGCTTAGGCTAATATTTATAAGAGTTTTTCCAACATTTTCTTCAGAACTCTTATCATTTAATGCCTTGGGATTAAGTCTGTTATCTCATTGCAAATTAATTTTTATGAGAGGTGAACAGGTGTTGATCCTGTTTCAACCTTCTACATGAGACTATCTAATTTTCCCAGCAACATTTTTAAATTGGGATTCTTTTCCTTAATACGTGTTGCTATCTATTTTGTTGACAACCAAATAGCAATATGAGTATGATTTTATGTCTGGACTTTCTGTTCCAATCCATTGGTCTATATCTCTGTTTTTGTGCCAGTACCACACTATTTTGGTTACTGTAAGCTTGTAGTATAGCTTGATGTCTGGTAAAGTGAATCTCAGATTTGTCCTTTTTCCTGAAGGTTGCATTGCCTATTTGGTCTCTTTTCTGGTTCAATATGAAATGCAGAATTATTATTTTTTAAGATCTGCAAAAAAAATTTTGGGTGGATATGAGAGTTCTTAAGGGAAGAACAATAAGTTGATGTGCTTGCATTGTTAGATATAATGATTCAAATATTCTAAAACCAATTTTTAATTATTTACCATAAGTAGATTGGGAATTGAATTATTAAAATGATTGCAGATGATGGGCAAAAGGGAACAGAGACAGGAGAGAAGTGAATCAGGGAAACCTAAATTCTGTTGCAAAGTGACAGCCTGAAATCCCTGCATTTTCAAGAAAACTGTCTTGCCCCAGATTCACTCTGCCCCCCCATGACTCGGCTGAGAGGTCACTGAACTTTAAGAGACAAGGCTGACCACAGGTGGGGCTGCCTTCTCAGGCAGAGTTAGTGCATTTTGGGAGTTGGCTAGGGAATACGAAATGCACTAGAAACTGAAGGAGTGCCTAAACCTTGTTAAGAGAGATAGACTTCTCTAAATAAGAAGAGAAAAAGTCGTTTCTCCTTTAACAAGATTTAAAATAAGTTATCAAAAGACACGAAAAAGACAAGAAAAAAGAAAATTGTGTCTTTTTTTTCTGTCATCTCAGTATGGACAGCAGTGCCAGCTCGTCTACATACAAACTTTCTGGGAGGTTTAACTGCCACTCCTGAGATTTGTGTGTGTGGTCTGATTGGGGTCTGCTTTGACATCCTGCTCCTGGACTGTGTTCCCTGTCCCATGCTCTGTTTGTGTTAAGATCATAAATAACTTAGAGTAATCATAGTAAGAGGTAACTCAGTCTAATTAACTTAGCTGGTTAAAAGAATAGTTTGGTTAGAAAATTCAAGCCCAGCAAGAACCATGACATAAGGGTTTAGCCTTTCCCCATTAGATCGATGATTAAAACAGCAATGTGTGTGATAAAAATGGAGCTAGACTACAGCTAGGGGCTTCCACTAGTCTTCATGCTTGGAGGTCAACAGCCCCCAGCCAGCTTTACAAGACTTTCTTCTCGTGTCTTCAAATCTCCATTTTTCCCTCATCCTCTCATCTCTACCAGTCACTGGGAGAACTCATGGTGTAGTTCGGGGCTGGTCTCCAACAAATTATACTGGTACTTTAATGGATATTGCATTGAGTCTATAGATCGTTTTGGATAATATAGACATTTTAACAATGTCAATTTTGCTGCCCCATGATGATGGTATATTTCTCCATTTGATTGCATCTTATGTGATTTCCTTCCTCAGTGATTCATAGTTCTGCCCTGTGGTGGTCTGTTTACTCTTTGGTCAAATAAATTCCTAGGTATTTTATTGTTAATAGAGCAAATAGACAGGCTGCAAATTAAGAAAAATATTTGCTGCTATGTGATAAAAGCCTAATAACCAGAATCTACAAAAAAAGTAAGCAAATCAGCAAGAAAAATATCAAACAGCCCTATAAAAAGTGGGCAAAAGACATGAACATAATCTTTGTAAAAGAAGACAACGTAATGACCAATAAACATATGATAAAATACTTACCATCGCTAATATTTAAGGAAATATATATCAAAACCACATTGAGATATCACCTAAGTCCAGTGAGACTTGTTTTAACAAAAAGTCCAAAACAACATTCTGGCATGAATACAGAGAGAAAGGGACACTTATACACTGTTGGTGAGACTGCAAACTATTACACCTCTGCAGAAAGTTATATGGAGATTTCTCAAATAATTAAAAATAGAATTACTATTTGAGCCTGTAATTTTTGGTATTTATTTATTCCACTATTTGGTATTTACTGAAAGAAAAATAAAGTAATCTTATCAAAAAATCACATGCATTCAAATATTTATTGTGGCACAATTCACAATTGCAAAGATGTGAAATCAACCCAAATACCTATCAATACAAGAGTAGATTAATAAAATGTGTTCTATATATATGGCAGAGAGTATCATTCAGTCATTAAAAAATGGTGAACCTTTTGTATCAACCTGAATGGAGCTGAAGACCATTCTTCTAAGTGAAGTATCACAGAACAGAAAAACAAGCACCACATGTACTCAATTTTAAATTGGAAATAGGTGATCAATATCCAAATGTGTACAAATAGTAGTAAAACTCAATGAAAAGCAAGCAGGTGGAAGACCATGAGGAGTTGGACAAATCCACAGCCATTAGGTACATTACACACTATCCAGGTGATGAGTATACTTATAATTTTGACTCAAACTCTACATGAAACAATTCATGTAACAAAAACATTTGTACCCTCAAAATATTCTGAAATTTTAAAAAGTTTAAGAAGACAACCAATTATGCATAGAAAAGTTATAAGAATCCTTTGTAGAATTAGTATTTTTCTGCACAAGGAAAGTATCTGATAGAAGACACAATTATAAGAGGGACCTTACTTAGTGAGTGCAATCACTGTCGCCTGGTTCTTTGTACCATCCATGCATCCCCAACAGTAAAAAAAGAAAAGAAATGGCAAATAATAAAATTTAGCATTTAAAAGTTCTACATGATTATAAAATTTCTGGCAATTTTTTTTACTTTAATATTTCTTATATGTTTAATTTTATCATAATTTATGTTTTCTTGAAAAGAGTAGTGATTATTTTTTATGCTAAATGTATGATCAGTTGGGATGATGAGAAGCTAAATTGTCCGTCTCTAAAGATCTCAAACTTCTTAAAATTTAAGCACTGGCTTGGTGCCTATACCATAGCGGCTAGGACGCCAGCCACGTTACAGAGGCTGGGGGGTTAGAACCTGGCTGGGGGCCCCTAAGCAACAATGACAGTGCAACAGAAAAATAGCTGGGTATTATGGTGGATGCCTGTAATCCCAGCTACTTGAAAGGCTGAGGCAAGAGAATCACTTAAGCCCAAGAGATTGAGGTTGATGTGAGCTGTGACTCCATAGCACTCTACCTAGGGCGACATAATGACACTCTGTCTCAAAAAAAAAAAAAAAAAAAAAAAAGAGCATCATTTTTTTTATGTTTTTAAATACTATTTAGGTCCATAAAAAGTTTAGGCTTTTCACATATAAGTTCGGACAATTAAGTTTGTGAATTTTGCAACAAATGTTTGTGTTGGCACCACTGTACAAACGGCTTGCTAAGGTTTCATGATCATTGTGTACCAGTGTCTCACAGCTGTGTTTGTGTGGACATGTGATGTATCTAACCGAATGATATTCATTATTATTGTTGCATGTTTTTGCCCTTACAAGAATCTTGGAGGTTGAATTAGAACAATGAACAAACATTAAATTTGTTGAACGTGATAAGAATGGAAGTGAAATAAGGGACTTTAATCCACATTTATGGGTACGGTGCCATGAAGGAAATGACAATACGAGGGCATTAAGCATTTTTCTGAGGGGAGAGAAAGCATTAGTGATGAAGAGAGGTCAGAGTAGCCAGAAATGAGGAGCAGAACTGATGAAACCAATGCAAACATTCATGAAATTATGCTTCAAAATGGATAACTGACTGTGAAAAGCACATCAGGCTAAATAAACACCAATAGACAAACAGTTAAGAACATCTTAAGTGAAAGTCTTGGCATAAGAAAAGTGTGTGCAAAAATGGAGCTCATGATGAACAACAGAAAAGAGCTCACACAGTACAGTCCATGAGGGAGTTTGTAGCCAGTAAAACTGTAACTGCATTGGAAAACTTCCCCTACTTGCCTAATCTGGCTCCCAATGACTTTTTTCTTTTACCTGAAGATGAAATAAATACTGAAACGAAGACATTCTGATAACATTCAGGACATTGAGTGTAATATGATGACAGCACTGATAACTATTTCAGAAAAAGTTTCCAAATTGCTTTGCAGGTGGACTAGTTGCTGGCGTTGCTGCATTGCTTCCTAGGGGAGTACTTTTAAGTGATTTTCAGCAAAGAGGTATGTAGTAATTTTTCAAGGACAAGTTCGCCAATCTAATTGTCAGAGTTAGTATTCCTGTTGAGTTGACAATCTTATAATAATAATGACTTCCTCTTCCCATGATAATCCACATTACCTCAAAATTTCTTCATATTTCTTGTGTATTAACTTTTTATTAAAAAACTTTGTTTTGGGTTTGTCCCAGAAAACAAAATTTGTTTATCTTAGAGGTTGCTGAGCTGTTTCCTATAAATGGTATTAAGTATTTTTATAAGAACCATGTAATGCATATTTGTATATTATATTTGTTATCACAAATTAGTTTTCAGATATTATTCACTATTTTAGTTTAATTTTCGCTTCAGATTAACTTATTTCTAGATGCACTGTGCCATTTTGTTTAAATTCACAAACATTTTCCAAGAATATTTTAATATGTTTAGTTTTATTTCATCATTACATTTTAAATGTATATATTACTATCATGCTATTTTCTTTTCTTAGAAATATATTATTACTCTGAGAAATGTGAATTAAAACATGCAATTAAAACATGATATGTAATTGTGTTTTATGACATTAATAATATCTTGTTAATAAATCTCAGATGAAACTTTTAGTTGTGATGTCCTCTTCTGGCATGCATTTCCTTTAAGAAAATAATTATCATTATGAATAAATGACATATCTCTAAATTTTCAAGCAGTCTCATTGAAAAGCATTTTGTTTTCCCTCATATTATTTGAGATGACCTGAGTTAGGTGTGAACACCTAACTTAGGGTAAACACCTATATGCAGAACATGTAAATAAGAATAGAATGGAATTTCATTGAACACATAACTATTTCACATATTTCAAAGTTGTATAATACAAACACATATTATTTTGTCATGTTTTACTTTGAAAATGCCAAATTAGCTGAAGTGAGACTACTGAGTATCAACTGTGATATACAGCCCGTATTTTGAGAAGCCCTGCTATGAATGTTTACAAGAGAAGCTTTAGCAAAAAAGCTAATAGATGCCTGAAATTGGCCACACTCTTGAAAGTTATAAAGGAGTAGAGAACATGCCAGGTTAAAATTAAATTAAAGATTCTCTCATCCCTTTTCCCTGAGGGTGGCAATGCTTAATTTGACTCATTTTCTTCAGAAATTGCAATAGGATGCATATTTTCCTTTCAAATTTCTGACTTAAATATTTTGTTTTCAAGAAGGAACTTAGATGCAATCACTTTTGAAATGATTTTTATCTTATTCTATACCAGTGATGATATTTATGCACGTACACAGAGCCCTCATCAAGTCTTTAGGTCTTGAATAAAATGATGAACATAAAATAATATTTTAGGATATTAAAGACACTCATTAGTCAATGTTAGTAGGTATCATTTAATGACTGTTTTGTCTTTTATTTCATAAAACTTTATGATTAATTGAGCAAACCTTGTTAAAGTAGCATATTTTGTGACTTGTGGCCAGACCTTGTCATATTTCAGAAAATGCAAATAACATCAAAATAAAATCCCAAATGAGACCAGATCAGAGTCCCGGCCAAGATATCTCAAACTGGAAATTTTTTCAACAATACTTAATTTTTAATTTGATTTTTATTTTACTTAAGAAATTGTTATTGAGACTTAATCATATGTAATATCTTAGATACACAAGGAGGATTCAAAAGTGAAAAATGCTAATATGATCTCAATTTGGTATAGCATATAGCACAAAATAGAATAATATAAGATGTTGTAAATAAGACTATTATAAAAAACGTGGAGTGATTTTTCTTGCATAATCTTAGAGAACAAGATCTCAAATTCATAATAATAGGAAAGAATATTTGAGATTACACAGACACATTTAATTGTGTTTTTTCCTGAGTAAATATGGCTATAAAAATATTTACATGTTTGGTATATACTGTTTTACTGGCAAGTTAGAACAACTCTGCTAAAATAGAATGGGTCAGTACAGTCATGCACAGTCAGATAGTATGTATCTGGGTACACAGCTTCAGGTTCAATGTCATATGTATCAACAATATTAGGAAAAATATGTAAGAAACAATAACAATACAATAAGAAAAAAATACAAATAAAAACAATGAGGTACAACTATTTATATAGCATTTACATTGTTTATATATATTTAAGTAATCTATATGATTTAAAGTATAAGAGGATACAAGCAATTAAATGTTATCTCACATAAGGTATTTACACATCTTTTGATTTGGGTATTTGTGCACCAATTGTGATACCATATTTGAGTATCCCCATCGGATACAGAGGGATAACTGTATAT
This sequence comes from Arctocebus calabarensis, assembly GCA_963573935.1. Taxonomy (NCBI): domain Eukaryota; kingdom Metazoa; phylum Chordata; class Mammalia; order Primates; family Lorisidae; genus Arctocebus; species Arctocebus calabarensis. The sequence goes on from CAUYON010052091.1 coordinate 22,763, forward strand.
TATGTACTTGTACTGCCATAACCATAAACCCTGTAAATTCTATCCCTAAATCATAACCCATCTCCATTTCTGAATGCTTACATTAAAATGTAAACATTCCAATAGAGAATGGATATCTAAAAATCAAAAAACGTTATTAATGATGAGCTATGATACATATATATGTAGCATGAAGCTATTTGATTTGGATATTAAGGATAAATAGGAATCTGTACATGTTAATACTATCCTTAGAAAGACATATGTGGGGTAGGAAATTTGTATGAAAAATGTCTCTGGTACTTGGACTTTTTAATCTGTAAAGAAGAGTGGAGAACCATTGCATTTCTACCTTGAAACTTTACTTCACCTTTTTGTCTCAAAATAACCGTATGATTAAACATGCATTTAATGCAAATCTTTTAGAATAAAGCGACAAGCTCTTAATTTCAAATGTTTGTTTCATTTTTTTAATCCTTAAGAATTCCTACAATTCCTGGAATAAACTTTTTTAAATGTTATGTATTGCTGATACCATTACTGAGAAAATATACAGAGTAATGTTTAACGATGTTTCAGAGAGCAACTTCAGGAATGTGATCAGTCTGGAATGAAAGATGTTGTCTTCTATGTTATGTTATGGTTTGATGAGAAAAAGGAAAATATTGGTAGATAACTGATGTTATTCCTTTACTTATATATGTAATTCAAGGAAATGTACTATTATGTTACACATATATTAACACGCTCTCAGATCACATATTATATACTAAGAAATTTGTATTATTAGTTTCATATTTAAAATGCTTAAGAATCATAATAATGTATAGCTCTCAATTTCAAGGTCAAAATTTAGCTGAGATTTTTGATCTGACAATTACTTTGCACCTATGATAATAGGAAGGTATAAAGTTGGCTCTACTTTTTGATCCTCATGATAAAATTATGAAGGTGTATCAGAATTTTAAAACTTTTCCCATATAATTAGAATACTATGTTTCTTCTTTTTCCTAAGGAATTTGATAGAATACCTTAACATGTTGCACCTCTTATGCCCACAAATCTCAACACCTACTTTAACTTTTACATTACTTATTTTCCAACAGATTGAATAGATTTTCAAAAAAATTCTAGAATTTATAGTAATTTCTAGAATTTTCCCCATACTTGAGGATTGAATAACTATGATATTAACATTTTTTACAAACTACAGGCAAACATCAGCCATATAGTGAGTTCCATTCCAGAACACCACATTAAAGTGAATAGTACAATAAAGTAAGTCATAGAAATTCTTGTGTTCCCTTTGCATACAAAAGTTATGTTTATACTATAATATAGTTTATTAACTGTTCAATAGCATGAACACTAATTACAAAAAATGCATATATCTTAATTAAAAAATACTTTATTGCAAGGAGAGAAGATGAAAGAAAAATTGTCCTACAAGTGCAAGGCTATAGTGAGATACATGGAATATAAGTTCTGATGTTTTATTACATAAAAGAGGGATTAAAGTCAACAGTAATGTATGATATACTTCGACATAGCTATAACAAATAACTTTTTATGTTCTTACCACCAAAAATGTGGCAAGTGTTTGAGGTGATAGATATGGTAATTAGTTACTTTTCTTTGATGATTACAAAGTGTATACATACATGAAAACATCACACTGTTCAATATATATTTATTATTTAAATATATATACAATTATGTAACAGTTGAAAACAAAATAAAGCATATTAAAATATTTTATTGTAAAAAATGCTAAAGATCATTTGAACCTTCAATGAGTCATAATCTTTTTGCTATTGGATGGTCTTGCTTCGACATTGATGTCTACTAACTGATGAGGGTGATATTTGCTAAAGATTGGGGAGGCTGTGTTAATTTCTTAAAATAAGACAAAATTAAGATTGGCCGCATCAATTGATTTTTCCTTTCATAAAAAATTTCTGTGGAGCTGGTGATGTTTTTTGAAAGCATTTTACTCACAGCAGAACTTCTTTCAAAATTGGAGTCAGTCCATTCAAATTCAGATGCTGCTATAAAACATGTGTTTACATTATATTCTACTATAGCTCCTCTATTGTCATTCAATAATGTCCATGGGATTTTCATCCAAAGTAATCTTACTTCAATAAACCACAGTAAAAATCAATTCCTAAATCATTCAAGTTACATCATGATATAACACCAATTGAATAACTAAGTCATATTCAGCTTCAAATTCGAATTCTGGTACTGTTTTATTTTTTTTATTTTTTTATTTTTTATTTCAGGTTAACTGGAAGATACTAAAACTAGGTTACATTGTTTGCATTTATATGCAGAGTCACTATTGTAGTGTCCTGCACCCCAAAGTGTGCCATATACCCTCACATGGTGCCAAAATTCTTCATATCTTTTAACCATTATTTGGTTTGGTTTTTGAATTTCCTTTTGATTTATTTTCAGCTTTCTGTTCAAATCCCTTCATTATTTTTGTGGTCCATATTGTAAATTTTTTTTTTGTCAATTATTCAATTATTTCTTTAAAATATAAATACTTGGACTCCTCTGTGCTAGCAACCACAAGAGCTGTTGGGGGAGCTGTACTCTTCTGTTTTTTCACTTTGCCAGAATTTTTCTATTGATTCCTCCTCTTGTGTGTTTTCCTCTTGTTCACTTCCTTGTCCTACTTGTTATGCTCACTTCCTTCTTCACTTTAAATTACCTTGTTTCTGTGATAAAATATTGAAGTGTGCTCTTGGTATAAAGAGAAGGGTATAAATGGAGAAGGGAGAAAGGAAAGAAAAACATAAAAAAAAAGTGAGGGTGAAAGGAAATTTTTGAAAAAAATGGATAGAAGTAGTACAGAAAGAGAGAGAGAGAGGAGAAGAAGAAATGGTGGTGTGTAGCTGGGTGCTTTGACCCACACCTCCATTTCCAGGAATCTACAGGGTCAGCCTGGGTGGTTCCCTGAAGATCAGAAGCTCCTTACCAGTTAAGCAAAAGCAGAAACCCACCTCTGTGAAATATGGAAAGAAATCAGCAGTATACCATAGTGAGGACCTAACAATACTGTCTTTCCAAAGGCCAAAGCTAGAAGGACACCCTACACCAGGAGTTAAAAGCCTCCTTGATCTAGACCAATGCCATGACTCCCCTGCCCAGGTCTCAGAGTGAGACTCTGTCCCGTAAATAGAATACAAAATGAAATAGAATAAAGCAGATCAGAGACAAGAAAAAAAGTAATTAAATATACAACAAAAATTAAAAATAAAATTGTATAAGATGAAAGAAAGGGATTTTATTTTTTAGAGACAGAGGCTCACTTTGTCACCCTTGGTAGAGTGCTATGGCTTCACAGCTCACAGCAACCTCCAGCTCACCGGCATAGGTGATTTTCTTGTCTCAGCCTCCCGAGTAACTGGGATTACAGGCTCCTGCCACAAGGCCCAGTTATTTTTTTGTTGCAGTTTGGCTGAGGCCAGGTTTGAACCCACCACCCTTGGGGCAGCACCCTACTCACTGAGGCCACAGGCAACACCCAGAAAGGGATATCTTAGTTGAATGCAAAATTTATGTGAGGAAGCTGAGAAAAGTAGAAAATCTCTACAAAAAGAGGGAAAAATGAGAGAAATGCAAAAGAAATAAAGAATAAAAGGGGCTGAAAAACCTAGCAGAATTGGAGCCCTTGCTCCTGAAGAAAGTAAAACTGAAAAAAAAAAAAAAATCAAAGTGAAACAGAAATCAACCATAACAAAGACAACAACAACAAACAAGTAAAAATTCAGGAAATAAGAGGAAAAATATTCCAATATATTTTGTGAATACCAGGTGGTGCTGTGGTTTTAGAAGAATCAAAACACACACACTGATTTTGCTGTATAAGGTGAGAGCTGACAGCTACTACCCATTGCTGAGGAGACCCAGTTCCATGTTCCTGAATTATTGGCCCTCAATTAAGGCCTAGTATTCTGTTCCCTCAGAATTGGGATCCTAAAACTCTCTTCAAATTTCTTAGGAGGTGCTTCTTGACCTCCCAAACAGTGCCACTGACCACAAAGAGACTCTCCAGGTATTGTGAGATCCATTCAACTCATCATAAAGATAGCTGCCAGAGATCAGGCACTAGGACTCTGCAGACAGTTTCTCCCAGGTGGCCCTTCCACAATGGTGGTGTCCTGCTAGTAGACAAGCCAACGGGAGTTCCACCCTCCCTGGTGAGTCAATCCTGGTCTAAGACTCTGTTTGAGCTTACTTTCTCACTTAAGCACTTCTTAGGCAGCTCCGTTGAGCAGCCCAGTCCAGAAACAATATATTAAAAGCAAAACAAATCAAAACAAAAAACTGTAGGATAGGTCCTCCTCTCTCTAGTCCTCTGCTGAAGTGCTAGCTGGCCTCTGCTTAGACTCAGCCACTGGCCTTCCACTTTTCCTGACCTCCTCATTGGCTCCTGTTGTCCCCTACTGAGGCAGTATCTCTCAGTCAGAGGTGGCTGCAGTTCCCCCCCCCCTCTGATTCACTGCAAGTGGCTGCTAAGGCGATGTCTCTAATCTGACAACAGTGAAGGTGTGCCACAATGAGAAGAGTTTGAGTTAACCTCTTTGTTCATACAAGGAACCAATATGATACCCTAATCATAAGATTATTCTAATATACTGAAGTATCAATGAGGATTTATATGAAAAATAACTATTTGCATCCTAGTTGCACTGTAAGAAGAAAACCATCCCCAAATCTCAATGATTTAGCCTATCAATGTTTCATTTGGGTTCTATGCTCACTATGGGATGGCAAGAATACTTTGATCATCATAATCTCTAAGGAACAATGGAAGTTCCACAGGAATATAACACCAGGTTTGCATATTCAAGGAAAAGGAATGATAAAAAAACACACAAAAAATAACACCCTCCCCCCCAAAAAATACCCAGCAGTTGATCAGTTAACTTCTGCACCAAAAGTCATTTAATTCACATTTATCTGGCTGGTAAGCCCGATAGTTTAGCTTTACATGGTGGTATGATATACCCAAGGGTGTTGTCATATATGATTGAACACTGATAGACTTTATATAGTCTCTTGATTTGACCACCAAATATCTAGTTTTTGAAGTCACTGAGATTGCGGGAAGCCAGGCAGGTCCCTGGAGCCCGCACTTAGCTTCTACTCACCCTGTGGATGAGCCTTAAGCCTCAGCCCTCACTCCACTCTGCGTGGCCTGCTTTATCTCCATCCCGTCCCGTGATCATGGTGCTCACAGAGTCTACTCTGTCCCACTGCTATCATATCCTTCGGGGTTGGAACTCCATGCAACTGGTGCTGGTGCACCCAGGCCAGAGGGCTGGGCAACCCTGGAAGGTCCTCTGGGCCCACCACTACTGAGCCACCTATGATAATGCTCATGATTATTTTTCCCTTAAAAATTGGGTCAGTAAGCGTACATCATACACAGCAAATTACAACTTTTCCCCCATCCCAATCTTGCAATATAAAATGGAATCATTAAGCCAAATAATTTCTACACATATACACAGGCACACATATATCCGGTATATTATAAAGGAACAAAATAGGTGGCATGTTAGCTTTCTATATGAAATTCTGAAACTTCACTAGGCATGCATTAAAAGGGACAGAGATCTTAGAGAAGTGAATGTGATTTCTGTGCCTCCTATTTTATTTTCCTTTTCACCAACCATGAATCCATTTTTTTATTTGTCTTTGCTTCTGTCTCTTGTGAAATTCCTTCATGTCTATTAAGTTTAGTTATACAAAAGGGAAGTTATATGACATGGATGTTCCATTGAAGCTTTTCTAGAAATCCAAGTAAAAACTTTATAATAAAACTCTTTTGGATTTCTGTTTATCAAGCCTCAATTTAAAATGAAATGGTAGTTAAATAACAAAAATTATATGCACATATGAATATATTTATATTCTATATAATGAAGTGATTTAGGAAATGTCTACATAAATGCATGATATTTCATTACTATTATCCAATCAGCAAAAGGCATTTAAGGGAAATAATAAGGTAGTTCCAAAGTATGGTACAAAAACAAATTATAGGAATATAAAAGAGTCAAAATTAAATGTAAGCATGTAACAAATGTATATTAGTTATTTTATTAGTTTAAAATGAATCTCATCAATTAAACAATTATCTTAGTGATTAAGAGGTTTGCATACCATATTAGACAATAAAACTAGATATATGGCTCTGTTGGGAATTAACTCATTGAGTGGAGTTCGATGCTTTTTTATAAATGACCTGATACATTTATAAAAGCTATTTTGAGCCATTGGATACTTGCTAATTTGAATAATTCTATTTTTATAGTAGCCTCAGTGCTATATACTTTATATATTAACTATAGCCATTTTCCTCAGGAATAATTAAAATTTATGGGAAATTACTAAAGGTTTAAACTTATTAGCATGCTAATAAAAATGTGAAATGGGGATAGTCTCACCAAAGATAACAAGTACTTTTGGACAATCAATAATTTCAAGTTTAAATTCAATAATTACTGATTTTGAAACCTACATTTTCTTCATCATTTAAACAAAAGACATTCATTAAGTGAAGAAAATTTATTTCAATTATTTCATAGAACAAATGTACATAAAAATGAAATGTCACATTTAATAAGAATTAGTATCATAAATGCTAAATGCATGTAATTATAGTGAAGAAATACAGTTATGAAGAAAACAAACTAAGACTCAATAACGAGAAGCATTATTTTTTCTATGAAATTTTAAAAACATGCACTCCATTTGTCCAATCTATACATCTTTTAAAATGTGCTGATATGGTATGGTGGCATAGCATTTACATGTGATTTTTCATCTGACATTAGCTCAACATCTCATAACAAAGTAAAAAAAATAATTCCAATTTTATGCTTAAGTTTATCAATTTAATAACTACTCGCATAATGGAGTTTTGGAAGTTCTTTGCCTAGAGGTTTTAAAATTTAATGTAAGTCATCTATTATGATAAATGAGAGATTTTCTTGCTCATGATCACTATCCATGGTTGACTTCTTGGGCTTGTGACCTCTACAGTCTCACAGAGTCCTAGCTTTAGACAATCTCTATACTCAGTTAGATGTTCTTCTGTGGTAGTTGTGAATAAGAAACATTACATTTCCAATTTGTCTAAGACTCCACCAATAGTGGATATGCTACTTCTATTATCCCTTCTTTCATATACAAATAAATATTTCCTTTTGAAAATTGGGAAAAATATTTGAAAATAACTTGAACCTGATACAAAAAATAAAGGGAAATAAAGGATCTCATTGGTAAATGTAGGGATGGTTTTAGGTTGCTTCATGAAAATAGCCATTTAATAATTGGCCAGATGATTGGCAGAGAAGAGACGAGAAAATACTGGATGAGTACTTCTTGTGTAAAACTTTATATATGAAGTCTGACAATTAAGTTTGAGAAATTAATTTACTTACATTGGAAGCACAGTACAAACAACTCATTAAAGTTTTATAACCTTAGTATGTCAGTGCCTTGCAGCTGTGTTCACCTTGATGTGTTGCAATATCTTGCTGCGTGGCATTCCCTATTGTTGTTGCATGTTTTATGTGCCTGCATGAGAATGCCAGAGCTTGAATTACAGCAATATACAAACATTCATAAATTTCTCATTAAACTTAACAAGAGTGAAGTGAAATAATGGACACGTTAGTCCAAGTGTATGAGTATACTACCATGAAGAAAATGGCAGTGTACAAATGAATTAAATGTTTTACTTGGGGAGAGGAATTATTACTGATGAAGAAAGGTCAAGAAAGCCAGTAATAAGCAGAACTAATGAAAACATTGCAAAAATTAATTGAATTGTGTGTCAAAATTGGCAGTGACTGTGGGAAAGATAACAGATCAAGTAAATATTGATAGAAAAAGAGATGGGAAAATCTTAGCTGAAAATCATGGCCAACAACCAAGATAATACACCACCTCACACAGCATTGTCTGTGAGAAGAGTTTTTAACCAGTAAACAAATAACATTATGGGAAGACCTACTCACCTAATCTGGCCTTCAGACTTTTTCTTTACCCAAGAATAATAAAATTTTGAAAGGAAAACATCAGTGACATTAAGGACATCAAAAGTAATACAATGATGGCCGTGATAGTCATTCCAGAAGTAGAGTGACAAAATTGCTTTGAAAGGAAGACTAGGCACCAGCATCTGTGCATAGCTTCCAACGGTGAGCACTTCAAAGGTGACCATAGTGATATTCAACACTAAGGTATGTAGTCTTTTTTCTAGGATAGTTTGCAAATTCAATTTGGCTCATAGAAAAAATATTTGGCTATAGCTTCTGAACAACATTTATTTTTGAAATAATCAATTTATTAGGCTATCAAGAGAGTCAAGATAAGACTTAGTTGGATTATTTTTCCAAAGAAAACCATTGAAACAACATATAGCAGTTCATTTGCATAAACCAACACAAACAGGGAAAGGACTGTGAAATCTAAATCTTCTAGAAAGACTGTCTTCTTCTCCATGTCCATCATAGACAGGACAAGGAAGACGGATGGGCAAAACTCCCCAGAAGACAAAATCAAGGAACACAGAGAACAATAAAAAAAGGCAAGCTTCTCAAATTGTGGGAACAGTGCTGGCTCTTTGACTTAATCTATTAAACAAATTTAAGGAAGTGATATGCATATATTTACATATTGCATATTTTTATAGTAGTTTGGTTATAATATATGTGTTTTAATTAGGAAAAAATTAGAAAATAGCAAACTAAATATCTAAATTAAGAAATTAATAGAATAATCCTAAAATTAACCCATAAAAATATAAAAATATTAAAAAAAGAACCAGAAATTAACAAAATATAGGAAATAAAAGTAAGGTAGGAGGAATAAGGGAGAAAAAGTTAATTAATAGATAGGATGACATTTTTAAATATACTTATAGTAATAGCTATTAAGCCAACTTCAAATTCTACTAGTTCATAATTACCTATTTAAAGTTCACCTGTTTTGTGTTGTAGTTTATGACTTTCATTATAGCTCTTAATACTCTCTCTATGCATATATACAATATATATAATGTATAATTAATTTACCTCCATATAATCCATATTATGTATAACCTACACATAAAATACAGTTGTATTGAGCGGTGCCTGTGGCTCAGGCGGAAGGGCCCCAGCTCCATATGCTGAGAGTGGCGGGTTCAAACCCAGCCCCGGCCAAACTGCAACAAAAAATTAGCTGGGCATTGTAGCAGGTGCCTGTATTCCCTGCTACTCTGGAGGCTGAGGCAGGAGAATCGCCTAAGCCCAGGAGTAGGAGGTTGCTGTGAGCTGTGTGATGCCACAGCACTCTACTGAGTGTGATAAAGTAAGACTCTGTCTCTACAAAAAAAAAAAATATATATATATATATATATAGTTGTATATATTCATAATCTATATATACATAGATTGTGGATAAATTATATATATTATCTATTTAACTATAGACATATATTTTATATTAATTATAGATGATATTATATAATTATAAATTATGTACAGATGACATATGTGTTTTCATATAAACAGAGATACAGATTGATTAACTGAAAAAGATAAAACTTTCATCAGCAAACCTTCATAAAATTTTATTCAGAGATTTTTTTTTTCTATTCTGTTCACAATGATAAAATGTGATAAATACAATCAATGCAAAACTTCATTTTGAAACATTTTATCGTAGGGAAACATTATTAATTGCCAGAGGTTTTCCATTAATACAATTTTTAATATTATTTAAGGAAATAGCCAATTATTTTTTAATGTAAGACCAAAACATCTAAACAGGCTATGGTTTTGATAAAATCTACACTAGTAACATGAGACATAGAAATGCATTGTTTTCTTCCTTTAAAGAACATTAATGCAATCCACAGTATCAACCCTATGTTGTGCAATTTTTTCTTTTTTTATTTATTTCTTAATTTGAAGAAATAACTGTTATGTTATTTCCATGTTCTTTGCTTACCAGAGTCATACCCAATGAGATTTCCCTTTGGTCTCTAGACTTGTTGACATTCATGAAAACAGGAAAATATTCATTCCTATTAGTTTAATAACATTAACTTTCAAAGTTTCTGAATATGGATGTTACCCATATATTTTAGTTGAAAAATTAAAAACAGATTTGTTGTAGGTTCCAACCATCAAGGCTCAAAGGATCTTGAATAGGCCATGAGAAAATCACACCACAAAATATTTAAGAAGTCGTAAAGGCAGAATATCTGACGTGTTATTTGATCTATTTGAAGTAGATTCACACCGTTTTCAATTTTACTCATGAGGCTGGATAATTCTTTGCTGTGGAGGCTGTTCTGTACTTTAGGAGTTAATTACAAAATGCCTTAGCTTCTACCAAGTTGTAATGTCTAGAAATGTCTCCAAACATTGCTAAATGCCTCTTTTTGGACAAAATAGCACAATGCACTCCCTTTGAAAGCTACTGTTTGCAGGAGCAGATAAGGAATAATTTTCCTTCAGAATCATAAAATGGAAGAACTTGAAGAAAATTAGATACTAGGGATCTTAGGAAAAGACTCTCAATGAGAAAATAAAAATAGCCACTAACATCATGTGTCATGTCACCTCAAAAAAATGCCCAAATTTAGAGCTCTAGACCAACAATGTTTTATGTTTTGTTTGCTTAAAATTAAGGGGGTGAACAATTTGGATACTTCTCAACTTGGTTCTTCTTTGGCTAGTTTTCAAGGTGCATTTTTCAAAAGGCTTAATGAGGACGATGGTTAAAATAGCCTCACTCACATGTCTGCCATCACCGTGTGCGTGTCGCTGCTGGCCGCATATCTCCAGTACTTCTCTAGTGATTTATATATTTCATCCCTAGACTAATTTATTCCAGTCTTAATAAAAGAATGACTGAAAAATGAGACATTGTTCAAAAATCTTGCTTTCTTATGTATTTAATGGTGTAACGCTACCTCACATGGCCATTCAATACATTTGCTCTATAAAATAACTTTCATTCTACATCACTAAATCTTGGGGAAAGTACAACCTTCCTTATGCAAATCAGATTCAGAGATCAGTAATCTGAAAGGGAAATTTCTGAAATATGTATAATCCCCAGCCAATTCCTGCAGGCAATCTGGAGGATACGGTCTGCTAACTTACAGGAGGTGTATTTTTCCTCTAGGGGAAGCAACCTAGAACTGATGAACCAATATGTGTTCCCAAATTTAGACTTTAGTTTTATTTTAACAGCAATTATGCTAATGCTGGAAATGGCAAAAATATGTAGTCCGGATCTTTCTGAACATGTGTCAAATTCAAATTTCCCTTATTTTTACTTACTTCCCTTTATTTACTTACTTTACTTACTTCTCTTTATTTTACTCTGTTCTCTTTGAGCACATTATTTTTTTTACTCTACACATTCCTGATATATCTTCCTCATGTATGCCCCAGAGTAGAAGTAACAAGGAACAAAGTTTTTGGTCCTATGACTCCCTTACAGTCTCAAAATTATAAATATTTTGAGGATGTTTACAGTTATAGATTTAATTTACCATAGTTGACATTAAAACTGAAAAAACTTAAAATATTTCTCATGTTTTATTTTAAAATAGTAATAAACTCATTACTTATTCACATAAGATACTTTCACAAAAATAACAATATTTTCTGACAAAATGGAAAAACGAGTGTTGCTTTGTATTCTTACAATTCTTTAATGGTTGACTGAAATATTAAATAGGCTGATTTTGTATCTGCTGCATATTAAACCTGTTGCAATATGCTCTTTTCATTTAAATATGGGAGGAAACCATGATTCCCATTGATATGTAGATGGAACAAAGATGAATATTTGATAGGCTTTTTAAAGCCGATATATTCCTCTTTGATACTGAAACAAGTTTCAGTTTTCTCAAGGCTACTTGCAATGAGGAATCTGTAAACACGTCAGTGACCTTTATATATCCTGTTTTATTAGAACTCACTGGCCTTCCCTTTCTTATCCTTTAATAGCCAGTATAACTGTTTTAGCTTCTACATATGAATGAGCACATGCCTTGTTTATCCTGTATGGCTTATTTTCCTTAACATAATGTCATCCAATCTCATCCACATTGCTGCTAATGACAGAAATTTTATTTTCTTGTGAACAAATATTATTCTAACATGGCAAAATTTTTCTTGCAACACTTTTCATTGGAAAGTAATAATATAGTTGTTTCTAAAAAACTAAATAAAAATGATCATCTTCTTGGGCACAGTTTTCCAAATTTGCATAACCATAAAAATCAATTGGGTATTTCTGAAAATACTATTTCCCAGAGCCCACCCAAGGCAAAGTGATTCAGAATCGATTAAAATACTACTTTTGTGAATTAATTTTTTTAATCTTAAAAATAAACATTTTCAAAATGTTAAGTTCTCCCAAATATGAATAACTGATTCATAATTTTTTTCTCTTCTTCCAATCATAAATCCAAATTTTTAAACACAGATGCAGAGGATTAGAAAGAGCATTATGAAAAAAATGTGCTGGGGTTTGTGCTAATTATTTTTAGCTAAAATAATTTATTTGGTAATAGAATAAAGGACCACTTGTAAAAGCTTAATAAGAGGCAAAATCCACTCAGTAAATTTCTATATTTGTATATAAAATTAAAGATTCAGGCTTAAAGAAAAGAAAAAAATTGTCATCTATTGACATTTATTTAATGTACTGTGCTATAGAAATTTCCCTGGTATCTCACACTTTACAGTGTTAAAGTGAGACAGTATTGGTCAAATAGACATGGTAATTGCTTCTTCTATTTAATTATTGTCTGTTTTTGCAACTTGTACGGACTATGGATACTATAAGACCTACTTGATGATAGCTAATAAATATCATAACTAACACATTAAGCTATATAGTATAATTTTCTTCATTTTTAGGTGAAAAATATAGATTCTGAAAATAAATAACTCTACAAATTTTATCATTAATAAGTGTTAGACATTAGTTTGTGAGATTCAAGACATGCCATGTACATTCTAAAACATTTGTGCTGAGCAGGTGTGAGAGGTCAGTAAAGAAATATTGAAGCAGAATTCTACAACCTCATGTCACTCTTGTCAGATAAAGAGGCTTTGATAATAATTTTAAAAATGAATAATCATGATGAAGAACCAAGAAAATGAGAAGAATAGAATATTCAAATACTGTAAAAGGGAAAATGAAAGTCTTATTATTTGAAAAACTTAAATTTACTAGATTTTTGTTTGTCTTTGTGAAAAAACCTGGTGAAATATGTGTCAAATACTTTCTGCTGAAATATTTATGATACTTCAATTTAAGTGTAACACAATTGAATATGTTTATTCAAATATACTGCTGAAGATGAAATATTTATTTTGCTCTATCCAATAGAACTATTAAATCCCTTAATATGATTAGGTGTTTCAATATTCAAAAAATAATTAATCTTACTTTATCATGACAATGACATCATAAAAATCTTTTATAATTTCTTAAAAGCTCAGAAACTGAGAACAGTATAAGAGAACTTTCACAGTTTTCTCATTTCATATAACTACTACCTAGCAAAGCTAGATTTCTATACCCAATTTACTTTTTAAGAAATCAGTGCACCTACCTCTGCAAGTGAATTATTTTGCACAGCAATATCATTCAGGAAAAAAATCATGGGTTTACTATTCACTTAATATCAGACACGATGCTAAGTTCTAAATGATTTGCAAAAAGACATAAGAGATAGGAGTAAAAAGTGGATTTTTAAACTGATCCTCCTAAAATACAGTTTTAGCTATTGAGTATATGTGTATTCTTATATATAGTATCCCCTACTTTAAATAATAAGTAAGGGTAAAATACAAACTTATGCAATTGATAACAACATGTAAATGTAGTTTATTCAAGGATCAGAGTCTATTTTCCCTCTTATACTCTACAGAACATAAACAATGTTTTATACCAAATAAGAAGGAGAACACATTTTCTGACCCTTTGGATATTTCTCCCCACATTACCTTCATCTTAAATTGAAGCAAATATTAAGCTTGTCCTGAGGTGGAATATTCTTTGCTGGGGTTAGTATAGATAAGAATTTCATCACACATCATTCTGCAAACACTCATTATCTCATCCAGGTAAAGAATACATATCCTAACTCGCCCAGTTTCTGAACTCACATCACATGAAATGTAGAAAAGAACCACCTGTCTCCATCCCCCTTACTTCCTGATCTACTTCCTGGCATCTAGAAAGCACCAGTCTACCCTCTATCCCATGAAATCAACCATGTGAGCTAGTGCATTTGTAAATTAACTAGGTTTAACAATTTAACAATTATATATATATATATATATAAACATGATAATGTACACAATAAAAATAATATTATCTGTCAGCTTGAAAAAAATAAGTAAGAAAAATAGACATCGTACATCAGAGATACTGTGGGCTTATCTCCATACCACCTAACAAAATAAATATTATAATAAAGAGAGTCTTACAGAAACCAAAAGGTTTCTTAGTGCATATAAAAATTGCATGAAAAAGTTATCCTTTAGTCTATAAAGCATGCAATAGCATTGTGCCTAGAATAACAATGTCTAAATCATGTCTAAAATATCCTAATTTAAAGTATTTTATTGTTAAAAAGTGCTGACACAGAGATCCAAAGTGAGTACACACTGTTGGAAGAATGGCACTGACAGATTTTCTCAACACAACGTTGCCACAGATCTTCAGTTTATCAAAGAGAAAAACAAACACCTCATCTGAGAAATGCAACAATGTGAAAAGCATTACAATGTGATATGCTTGCATAGAAAGGGAGTCAGGTAAAATTCTATACTAAAGGCTTTGCAAGGTAGTGTAGCGGCACAAATGAGAATGTAGTCAATTCCGCGGATAGTTCAGAAAAGCTCCTTAGGAGAGAGGTTAGACAAGAAGTTGCCTGTTGAAGAGCAGGGATTGAGGAAAAGATATTTCAGACACATAGGAGAGGACGTGCATTAATCAAACTGAGAGCTGAGTATGGTTCCACAGCTTGAATATGGAATATAGAATACGGCAAGTTGTTGCTGCAGAATTTAGGACTACAAGAGTAAAAATTGAAAGATATTTATTACCAGCTATCGTGGAATGTTTAGGGAAACACTTGTTTGTGGGTGAGTAAACTGCTATTCTTTCCAGGACAAGTTATTGGTGAATACTGAAATTAGTAATCCAAATATCTTTTGGTACCTATTCTGCTTTTAATAGTCTGAAAGGATCATAAAAATTGTTATTGTGGATTTATTTATAAGTTACATGGTAAAAGGAAAAGATATAAATGACTATAGGTATAACCAATAACTTCTGGTATGTAAAAGTAATACAACACTAATGAGTGACTTTTTAAAAAAAACTAAGATATGTTTTCATATGTATTCGAGCATGTGTGCCATAAACTTATTAAATTGCAGAACAGTATGTGTAGCATATTATTTTATTTAAAATAAATATGCGTGAGCGTTTTTCTTATTAAAACGAGGCTCACCATAGTGCATTCCTATCCCATTAAAGATAACATAGATAGTCTTTTCTATAATACAATTATCCTTTTGGATTGCTAAGAACTCTGCCTCCATGTGACAAGATAGTGACATCAAGTGCAGGACACAGTGAGTCTATCCGCCTGGAGGAGGGAGGGTTATCTCATTGAGATTTTGGAAATGAATTGGTGTAACTTGTGCCAGATCATATATTAAGCAACAATATATATTTAGGCTGTCGTCAAAAGAAACGTTTTGCCAGGTAAGAAAGTCATTCCTACACAGGTGATGTCTGGTTTTAAATTACAGGCATGACATTGTTTGGACTTAGCACACATGCAGTTCACAGGAGGTAACAAAGCCCAGGAACATAAGGCCTGTCTGATGTCCTCTGCGTGGGAATCTGCTCCTTTGTTCAAAATAGCTATGATCTCCCCAAAGTTATAGACTCCCTTGTCTCCAAAGACAATAGTTTCCACCTGCCTTTTTTCTCATGGCATTGCACGCTATGTTTTCTCTGTAATCTTGTATTAGTTGGAATTTATTAGGCGGTAACTAACCACAAAGGTGTATTTCCTGCTTCGGCCGTAGGTTCACTGTGGGTCAGCAGAGGCTTTGCTCTGTGTCATCTCTACTCTGTCACAAAAGATGATACAACAGTCTTCATCTGGTTTGAGCCTGATTGTCCTGGTAGATGAAAGGCAAAAATAAAAGAGGGAAAGAATGGGAAGGGAAGGAGAGAGCAGATCAGGGGAAAGGAAAGGAGAAGAAAAGGGAACGGAAGAAGAAAGCGCTCTAGTGGGTCTCTTTTGGCACTGATCACTTAACAACGCTGGCCTCCCAGTGATAAATGTCGTCAGTACTTTCAGTAGGCTAGAATTTGCCACAAAGCCCCATAAACCTGCAAGAACAAAAGAAGTAAAATCCCACAAAGTGCTTTCAGAGCTCAGAACAACGTCTATCACATACCACATTAACTGCTATAAATATATGATATGGGATTACAGCCTTAATATCATGACTTACTTTTAGACAGCCTTATTCTCAAGAGACGTGTCCTGTCCCCACCAACCAACTGTAAGGAAAAGAAATCCTACTTGTAGGTAACTTTTTTTCTTTATTTCTGTTGAATTGTTGAAGAGATTATTTGAATGAAAGCGCCCCCGCAAAATAAATGCCGTAAGATTCAACATCATCATGCCTCTTGAAAAATTCCCAAGGTAATTAATATGTTAGATTAAAACTGCACAGTGCTACATAAATGGAGTCCAGAGTCATCCTCAACAATAGACTTGGAGGAAGAATCAGAAACTATATACAAAGAAGATTTCTTTAAATTGGGGCTACAGGTACCATGAACTACTGTGCATATTTTATTATTTGAATGAAAGCGTCCCCGCAATTTTCTTATTCCTGCTTCTTGCTAGAATTCACCTCTTTGATTGTGTTTTCCTTGGCCATGGGGGTATATATAAGGAGGTATGGAAAAGAGATAACTGAAATTAAGATTTCAAGATATTTCTCAAGGTAAATGCAAGAGTGAGATTCTAAAAGAGTATATAACAAGTGTTAGTGGCATAAACCCTTCTTCCTCCTCCCCACCCAGAATAAAAGGCCTACCTGACCCCACTCCAAGAGTTTCCCAGGAAAGATCCTAGCCTGCCAAGGCCTTCTAATAACCTGTGGAATCTTCCTCCTCTACTTCCAGTTGGTACAGCCACCATCTTTGCCCAGGAGAAACTTTCCCCTTTTGTTAAACTTGACCTGAACCTCTCCTGGTCTACATCTTTGAGTACAAAGCTGAGTCTCTTTCAAATGGTGCCAAAACTCAGGATACACAAGAAGACATTGAAGCCATGGAGAGTTACAGGAGCCATATGTCCATTTTGCTTCTAATACCTGAATAAGACAATAACTTCTCTTGAATGTTCTTTTGGATGTGTTGTCACAGTGAAATATCATTTGCTGATAATATCTGCCAATACTTCTGTTTCGTTTAGAGACAAATTTCAATTTTCCTTTTGGAAACAAAAGGTCTTACACATTGCTCAAAAGCCCATTACTCCTATATGTGGTGAGGAGATGAAAGCCAGAGAGAAGTGCAGTTTGGAAAATTAGAGTTAAGTAAAATACAGCTGTTATGATTAGACAAAGGAAAATTATTATCATACGTATTACATCTCATATAAAGAAATGGTTTTTCCCCAGAAACTAACTTTGACACTTTTCATTGTCATTTGAGGGAAAAAAAAGTTCAAAAAAGTAAAATTATACAAGTAAAAAAAATGTAAAACAAGTCTCTGAAAATACTTATAATTGCTCTTCCAAATATTAAGCCATATAAGTTTTAATGAAAAATATTTATTTACTCATTTCTTTTTTTTTTTTCAATGCAGTGACAGTGGAGTAAAACATTTTATAAGTTGGAAATCATACGTGGTGCCCGTAGGTCGGTGGGTAAGGTGCAGGCCACATACATCCAGGCTGGTGGGTTTGAACCCTGTCCAGGTCAGCTAAATAGCAATTACAAATGCTACAAAAAAAAAAAAAAAAAAGCCAGGCATTGTGATGGGTGCCAGCTACTTGTAAGGCTGAGGCTTGGGCCCAAGAATTGGAGGTTGCTATGAGCTGTGATGCCATGACACTCTACCCAGGGCAACAGCTTGAGTCTCTGTCTCTCTCTCTCTCTCTCACACACACACACACACACAAGTTGGAAATCATATAACTCTTTTCATTAAATATGTATATTGTTACTCAAAAGTTTTGAATGTATTTATTAGAATAAATAGCCAATACTCAATTTTAAATTAGATTGGTTAATCAACTTTACAAATGCATAGTAAACATTAACAGTCTCATACCAACAGAGGTATAAAGGATACTGGAAAATAAATGGTCCCTGTTCTCCCCTCTAGGATGATAGTGACTATAAAGTATACATATGTGAGGTGTAAAGAAAAGAAAAAGTCTAACAAATTCCAAATCTCACTGACTATATAATGAAAACACCGAACATGTCAGCATTAACCACCCATACGCAGTTACCATGACAAAGACTTAGTTTTACATATATTGTCTCACAACATTTCTGTGGCATAAGTACTATTACTGGGCTAATGTTATAAAAGAAGAAACTAAAGCTCAACAGTCAAAGTCAATAACAA
Organism: Arctocebus calabarensis; assembly: GCA_963573935.1. Classification (NCBI taxonomy): domain Eukaryota; kingdom Metazoa; phylum Chordata; class Mammalia; order Primates; family Lorisidae; genus Arctocebus; species Arctocebus calabarensis. The sequence goes on from CAUYON010052091.1 coordinate 41,475, forward strand.
ATGGGTGTCAGGATCAGCAATCAAACCCATGTAATTGGTGCCAGTGTTTGACTACTCAAGACTAGATTAGGTGGATTTTCAAAATTCATCTTATGAAGAGGCTAAATAATGAAACGGGAGGATGAGGATGTAGAGAATATGAAATCTCTGTTGCTACTAGAGCTGAAGACCATTATGTGGTTTGTTAATCTGTTCACTCAACAAACACTTTCTTACATGTGCTGCCTCCTATGCAATGGCGATTGAGATGTAAGAATTTGTTGCACTAAATTAAGTTTTCCACAATCTAGCAATTATCTTTTTCTTAAATTAAGCTTCTAGATTCATGATTATTTTATAAGCTACTATCAATGGTTTTTGAAAGTGAAAGTAAAACACAGATAGGGAAGTATAAATGAAACAAGCTATGCCCAGGAAAGGGTATACAATATGAAAGAATTAACAGGGACTGAGACAAAAACACAAAATACTTAATGTAGGCCAGGGTCAAAATTTGAACTGTTGAAAGAGCCAAATTTGAAAGAATTTTAAAATAGTTAAAATTAATCAGCATGAATAGAATTGAAACAAAAAAGAACTTTCAGCTCACACTACACAAGTATGGCGGCATATACACCTATCAGGAAAATAAATCAGTGGGACATAGAACTAATAGGAAGACACAGCCTGGTACAGTAAAGAAGCCCATGATAAAAATCGGGTAGAAAATATTGGGAATTTAAGAAAACCAAAGACTTTGCTTAATGTTTTCTGCATTAACTATGGAGCACTTTCTTTTAGAATTCCTATATATTAAAACCTTATATTAAAGTGTTTTATCCATTGTGAGTTAATTTTTCTGAGTGCTGAGAGGTGAAGATCCTGTTTCAGTCTTTTTCAAATGCCTATCCAATTTTCCTAATACCATTTATTGAATAGTAATTATTTTCCCCAATTTATGTTTTTGTCTGCCTTATCAAAAATTAGATGGGAATATGATGATGATTTCATCTCTGAATTTTCTGTTCTGATCTGTAGATCTATGTCTCTGTTATTGCACTAATACCATGCTGTTTTGGTTACTATAGTCTTGTAGTGTAGCTAAAAGTCTGGCAAAGTGACACCTCCATTTGGTTCTTATTATATAAGGTTGCATTGACTATTTGGGGTCTTCTCTGGTTCTGTATGAAGTGTAGTACTGTTGTCTGTAGATCTGCAAAACATTACATTGACATTTTCATGGAGATTGCATTGAATCTGTAAGTCACTTTGGGTCATATAATCATTTTAGCAATGTTCATTCTGCCAATCCATGAGCATGACATTCTTTCCATCTGTTTCCATCCTCCGTGATCTCTTTTCTCAGTGTTTCATAGTTTCCCTGTAGAGTTCTTCCGGCTCCTAGTTAAATATACTTCTAGGTATTTTATCTTCCGTGTTCCTACCCCATGCATGATATTGTATTTTTGATTTGATTCTCAGCTTGACTATTGTTGGAATAATTAAAGCTACCAATTTGTGTACATTGATTTTTAACCTGAGATTACTGTTGAATTTATTTATCAGTTTAAGGACTGGATTAATCTCTTGGTTAAATCTTGGGCCTTTTCTAGATATAAGATTATAAAACCAGAAAAGAGTGACAGGTTGGCCTCCTTTTTCCACATTTGGATCCTCCTGATTTCCTCTCTCCTGATTGCTCTGGTAAGAATATCCAGTACTATGTTGAAACCTTGTCTGATTTTAATTCTAAGCAAGAATGCTTTCACTTTTTCCTTGTTCATTATGATATTGGCTCTAGGTGTGTCACATGTACCCTTTGTAAATATTCTTTGAACTAATGATAATGGGTACTCAAGTGTATTGAAAAAAATGTAGGATGCTCCATTGATGATTTTGTAATGATTACATTGAAATATTTTGAGTATTTTAAATTAAATAAATTAATAAAATTAACTTTATTTGCTTCTTTTTAATTATTTGTAATTTGACTTCTTCAAAATTTTAATTGCAGATGTCTCATGTTATATGTCTATTGAACAATGGTGCTTTAAAATTACATAATGAGAAACCCTCTTTCTTCAGGGTACCCTTTGCACATATCAATGTTCATATATCTGGAAATGGCTTATTTTTCTATTATATGCCGATGACCCAAGAAGTTATTTATAAATAGATAAATATTTAATCCTTTGCTTATGCTCAATTAGTCCAAGTTGCTAACAAAACCAATTAAGATGAACAAAATCAAGATTTAAATTTAGAAAAGCTATTTATTTGACTATTAGAATAAAAATAGAATATAAAGCAATGCGTCTGGTATAATCTGAATTTGCTGTTGTCTTTGTACTCCACATTGTTCCTCTGCTTCACTGATAAACTGACCTCAGTGTTCATCTATTAATTCAAAGGAAGCTTTGAGCTTGGATCAGCACTGCCTGACACAGGAGAAAATGAGGAATGGCGCCATTGATATGCAAAGAAGGGCAATGTGGCTAAACTGAAGAGAGTAGGCTTTTGGCCAGCTACTTCTAACATGGCTCATTTAAAATTCCCACTTGTTTAACAAAAAAAATTAATGAAATGTGCTGAAGAGAGTTTCTAAATGCTGAAAAATTTAAAAAGGGTGAAATCTGAAGGGCATAAGAACAAGTTTTCGATAAATTCTTTTTGATCAATTGTGCTCAGATGTGGGATATGTTACCTCTTGGTTTTATGAATACTTCCATTATTGTAAATGGGTTCTGTATGACCTTTCCATTAGAATAGAGTGATTGTGATAAAATGTCGAGTAAAGTTACCTAAGATTTAAAAAATTAATGAAAATGACTAAATGACTAAGCAAGTATTAATGGCAGACATTTGGGGAAAGTCTGGATTGATCGACAGGCTCTGTTTGGTTCCATTGTAAATTAACACTGGGAATTATCCTGTATGTAGGTGGGTAATTCTAAAAAGGCTAATGATATGCATGGCTTTACTGCAAAGAGGAAAAAAAGTTCCTTTCCTTAATTAGTAAAATAATTGCTTGAATGCAAGTTTAGTTTCTCAGTAATAATATGTACATAATTCAATAGGACTTTATTTCCTATCTTTGCCTCTCAAGTGCACATTTTCACATATAAATTATGTGGGAAATGTTTGCATGTGTGAAATAGAGAGTAAAGACATAAATTAGTAATATTTATATTTTGTATGGTAGTATCAAAACAGCTCCATGTAAGTAGCGTAAAGACAAGACACTTACATGTATGTTAACTGTGCGTGGTTTCCTTAGTGACAAGACAATTTAAGATGTCATTCATCTTTCAGTATCAGTGGGGAAGTGGTTCCAGGACTGCTCCAGATAAAAAAAAAATTAAGGATGCTCGAGTCCCTTATATAAAATGCTTTAATATTAGCATGTAACCTACACACATTCTTCCATGTACCAAAGCATATTTACTTACAAAACCTAACACAAAGTAAGTGCTATGTAAACAGTTATTATTCTCTATTGGTATTTTAATTTGTATCGTTTTTGTTGTTGTATTGCTATTTTTGATTTTTATCTTAATATTTATAACCACAGTTTTGTGAATCCACAGGCACAGGAACTACAAATAGAGAGCATCAATGACACAATATTCAATCTTTAAAATTTCTAAAGCGTAAGCCCTTTCAGAAGATTTCTGATGCACTGGATTTATGAAGAATGACAATGTAGTTTTTAACATTTGAATTAATAAATGGGTAACATTTTTAATTGATAATAAAACTTCCAACTGTAATTTTTGGTAAATAACAGAATAAAGAGTAGTAGTAAATATTTTTAGAAAAGAGAAAGGCAATAAAATGGTTATAAATTCATATTCGGTCTCTAAAAGACTTAGAAGTTTACTATGACTTTTTTACTCAAATTATAAAAAATAAAAATTAATTCTTACTTCTTTAAGCCATTGGTATTCCACAGGGAACTCAATTCTACACATGAATTGCCCTGCTATCTTAATTTTTTTTTTCTTTGAGTATATCAGGAAGATATAACACGGATAATATATAAGGAGCATTACAAAATTGAAAATAGTTCTCAATACAAAAGATGTACAATATGATCTGAATCAGAACATGTGATTAACATGAAATCATGAATACATCAGCATTTATTTCCCACAAATATAAAAGTTCTTAAAAATGAGTTAAAATTTAATAAAAATGTAGTGAAGAATAACATGAGATCCTAAACTAAATCCCTGGTATGAATGTTTCCCAAAATCACAGAAAAAATTAGACAAAAGAAGTAAAATTATTAAAATTTAATAATGAATCACCTTTATTATACCTTAAATATATAAAAGAGATTAAATAGTAAACATAACATTCTTCCACAATTCATGTTTCTATGTTGTTTGTTCTGTATAATAACTTGTTCCATTATTGTATTATATAAATGTAGCATTACCTCATAACTAATTTTCACAATACATTAAAATTATATAATATTAAAGGGCAACTTTCTTTTGATTTAAAAGAGAGCCTAAACAATTCATGAAAATATTTTTTAAAAAGTTAAAATTTCTTCAAGAGCTGTAGTCTTTATATAAGTAATGGCTTCGAGAAGTACTGTAGTTTCCCTCAAATTTTCAGGAAATGATCATAATGTCAGTGCAGACAGTGAAGATGCAAAGCGATTTCCTGTTAAAATACTGATTGCAATATAATATGATATCATGTATCAGATTCTAACTTCTGATGATAATGATTTATATAACGGAAGAAAATGCTTCCGAATGGCTCTCAAGCTAGAGTTAGAAGATTGAATGATGGTGATGCCAGATTCAACAGACAAGGAAATGTTCCTCTGGCTTCTTAAAATTAAAGTAATTTATTGCTTATAGTGTTCTAATTAAAATTCATGTACATTTATGTTCTTCTTGAATGGCTGGTTGATTTTCAGTTGGACAGGTTTGGAGTCATATGATCCTAACTCTATTATTTCCACATTCTACTATTTAGACTGCACTATTTCAGAACAGGTGTTTCTGTTTTGTAGGAAAAACGTTAAATTAAGGCATAAATACTTGTAATATGTATTATTCTGATCATCAAGAAGAGTTATGTAAGGGCACCATGACACATACAAAGGAAATACAAAATTGTGAGACAAATGAGTAGAAAATTTTTATATGGAAAAGATTTACTTGAAGGTGAAGAGAGCTACATAAAACTTTTCTTCAAATAAGAACTCTTGATACATGGAGTATACCGTCTTCATCATTCACAAAATGTCAGAATGTAACCTAGATTTCATCCTACTCTAGAAACATTTGGTGTTCATTATGAAACACCAATTTTCTAACAGATTAATCTGGATGAATAATTTCATTTCTTCATGAAGTTATGCTTCATTCAATCTTTTAACAATGTTAGGACTGATGCTTTGTGAAGATATTCTGGAGTACACCCAAACGAACCAAGAGTAGTTTGACCAAGGCATGTTGAATACTCCTTCTCCTTTAACATTAAATAAAAATCTAGTGATTTGATTCTACTTCAAAATAAATTGTACACACATGCACGCACCAGCATAAACTTCCTCATTAGAGAGCTTAAATAATCACGTTAACTTAAACATCACACTACCTGTGGGTTGCTGACACAGGACTTCCAGGTCAGTTTGGGACTGGCCATTCAGACTTTCCTCAGGGAGAAGAACCAATTACAGAGATGGGCAGCCCTCTTTTGGGTCCTAGTGTGACTATATCAAAGCTCCCTCTCTCTCTTGCTGAAATAAATCAGCTCTGAAGCACGCTCTCTGAGTCTGAGTATCTTTCAGCTGGAACATTGAGCTGTATAATATTTGCCACAGACACAGAGGCCACCTCCTTATTTTTGAGGTGGAAAGGCAGAACCTTTCCAACAGTCATTCCAACAATGATGGGGAACATATCCATTGGCTCATTATTAAGCAAATATGTTTGTAGACAAACATAATGTATTTTAAAGAAAAATAGATGTGCATGTGTGTGGATATTTACACACACACAGATGCTGACTGCTTTTTCCCTTTATACCATATACGTGTTACTAAAAACTCTGATGTATAAATAGGAAAAGAGCTTTTTAAATTAAGTTCAGGTAATTTTAACAGGTAATGCTCAAAAAGTACTCACTATTTACTGCTTTCTTATGTGGTTAATAATAAGATCAATGAACTTTCTATTCTTCTTAAGAAATATGTTTTTTAAAGAAATTAGAAAGCTGCTCTTCATTCAGCAACAAACTGCTTCGCATTTCAGTTTGAAAATGCAAAACTGCTTCATTATTCATCCAAAATCCTTAAGAGATTATATTTGAACAAATACAAAATTGTGATGCTCTCCTTGAAAAAAGATGGGAAATTGGAACTTTACACAAAACTCAAAAGGATTTTGTTATTTAATTTCTCAAGTGGTTATAGTGACTCAGACATGATTTTCTTTTCACAAATTATTGTTAGTCTCAGTAATCAAATCAAAATACAGCCCATTACTAAAATAGATTTTTATAAAGCTATTTGTCTTACGTTAATAAAACATTTAGATGTGACTGATTTGTGTAATATCTTTTCTAGCTAATATCTTACAAGAAACAATATTATCCATGTTTTGCGTATTGCACTAAAAGCAACATGACAAGTAGAATACAGCATTTATTAAAGCTTAATATCCTAGCATTCTGGGAGGCAGAGGAAGGAGAATTTCTTGAAGTCTGGAGTTTGAGACCAGATTAAGCAAGAGAGATACCCCCTTTTCTATCAACAAAATAGAATACATTAAGCAAGCATGGTGGAGTGTGTCTGTAGGCCTCACTACTCTGCAGGCCGAAGCAGGAGGACTGCTTAAACCCAAGAGTTTCAGATGGCATTGAACTTTGGCAATGCCCCTGTACTACACCCAGAGTAGGAGCCTGTCTAAAAATAAATAAATAAGTAAATAAACAAACACATTGAAGTTAATAATAGTAGGAATCACACTCCCTATAAAATAGATCTAATGTCTATTTTTTTCCATTCCCGTATGTTGCATTATAACTTTGTAATAGATTTGTGCTTACAATTTATTTTTCCATTTAACCTAAGAAATTCCTAAAGCAGGAACTTTCGTTTTGAAAGTTGTTAAATGTGTTACACTGTTTGTTCTTTTTCTTCACCCCAAGGATTACCATTCTCATTACACCCAGTGAGGAAATGTAAAAATAAAATAAAATTGAGAATGAAGACACTAGGTTTCTACTTTAGGACAGAAGAAATATAACTCACTAGGGATAGATTTGTCACAGTACTAGTGGAATGGAAAATAGAAATATATATATTTCCATCTAATAAGGTTCATTTTTTGGAAATATTATATATGGAAAAAATAAGAGATATTACATTTTGTTTTATTCCACAGCCTTTTGTCTATTAATGATCTATATACTAGTATTTTATTAACATTTTTTTTACGATTAATGAATCATGCCTCTGCCTTATTAAACTAAAGATCATAATTTGGTTAGATTCACTTGATTTTCACAGTATTTTTTTCTGTGCCATAATTCCATCAGAATCCCCATATTACATAGTCATAGGGCCTCTTAGTACCTCTTGGCTCTGATAGATACTCAGATTTTTCTTGTTTTCAACAATTTTGACAATGTTTAGTACTGTAGATCAGGTGGCTTATGCACTTACAATGCCCCTCAGTATTTGTTTTTATATTTTTTGTATGATTAAACTAGAGTTCTGGGTTGTAGGAAACACATAGGTTAAGTGTTATTTTAGTCAACTCATATCAAAGTTGCATGAGAGCAAAGTAACGTCAGTGTCAAGGCCGAGGAAGTCTGTGCTGTATTTCTCCAGTGTAACCTACCCCACCAAACTCCATCCTTTCCTCCCTTTCGTCCTTGGGGAAGAAGTGACTGTGTGCAATCAGCAATTAAAAAGTGAGAATTTATGCTCCTCCCTCAGGCCGTAATACCTACATAAATTACTAGGAACTGGTCTGCATCTGAGATTTTCTCTTCTCCCAAAGAATTCATGTATTGTATGTTTGGTTTTAATCATGTATTTATGTCAGTGTGGCTGAATGGATATTTGTGTTACAATTTAGGTTATAATTCAATGTTATTTAATTTTGTTTCTTAAAATTTTCAAGCCTTGCCCATTGGGAGCTCTTTCACTCTTCTCCTTTCAAACTTTTGCCCTGAAACCAGTGTGACATCGATAACTAAACCATAACTGATATCGTGTAACTATAAACTTTACAAATTTACATATTCGTACGAAAATTACCAGTGCCCTGCTCAAGGGTACTGTGAGACCAAGCCACAAACACATGGCACTTCCCCCACCATCTTTCCCATGCTGTTTGCCTCAAAGTGGCCCAACCTTCTCTCCCAAGGTGTTGTGGAGCTTAAAGCTGGGCAGTGCCCCTCCCTTGGCATGAGATCAGGCTGATCCAGCCTCAGCTCAGAACAGCTGAGGAGGAGAAGGGTAGCTCAAGCTCTCCTACAAAAACAGAGGACCATGCCTACCACCTTGTTATAGGCAACAGTGGAACTGGGGGCTAGCTTCCACAGTCCACAGCAGCTATAAGTAACAAAAACCTGGACCACCAAGGTCCTAGTTGGCTGCTTCACCATAACTGCCACTACCCACATAACACCAGCTGCTCAGGAGCCTGAGAACCTGCCACACACCAGACCTTTGCTCCAACTACTAGCTTCTGCTCAAGCCACACCAAGGTTCAATATTTTTCCCCAGGGCCATACTAACCCCATTGGCAGCATAGGCTGCTCTGGGGCCTAAAATGAGGTATATTAGCCTACTGTTTCCATCACTGGGACCCAAGGACTGGCTCAACTGGCATTCAATGTCCAAGCAAAACTTTACTGAAGCCTCAAGTAATAATTGTTCTCTAAGCCATCAAGGAAAGCACAGATACTTTTGACCCTGTGTACTACCTATTATACAAAGATTATGTTATTGTAGGCTCTACTCAATCAACAACATATACAAATGTTAGGAGGACATTCTGCTCTTCAGAGCAATTTCAAAAAAAATGAGAACAAACAACTGCAAAATCAGATGTGTATATATCAAACAACAAACAGTATCAGATGCGTATATATCAACTGAAGAATACAGGGAATGAGCAAAAGCAAGAAATATGACAATACCAAAGACCACAGCAATGGTACAGTAACAAATACCAATCGAAAGATTCCTCATGATGCCAGATAAAGAATTTCCAATGTTGATTCCAAATAAACTCAATGAGAGGGAGACGCCTGTGGCTCATCCAGTAGGGCGCCGGCCCCATATACCGAAGGTGGAGGGTTCAAATCCAGCCTCAGCCAAACTGCAGCACAGAAAAATAGCCGGGCGTTATGGTAGACACCTGTAGTCCCAGCTACTCAGGAGGCTGAGGCAAGAGAATCGCCTGAGCCCAGGAGTTGGAGGTTGCTGAGCTGTGTGACACCACAGCACACTACCAAGGGCGATAAAGTGAGACTCTGTCTTTACATAAATAAATAAATAAATAAACTCAATGAGATATGAAAGAAATCTAAAAATCATTACAAAAAAATCAGAAAATCATTTCAGGTTACAAATGAGAAATACTCAAGAGACAGCTATTTTAACAGCTCCCTACCAAGACTCCCCTGAAATTCTGTACCTGAGAAATTTATTTCTGGACCTTAAAAATGTATTAAAAGATATATAAAACTTATTTCAAAGTTTGAAGACAGACAAGAAGAAGAAAGAATTATAGAACTTAAAGACATGCCTTTTGAAATAATCCAGCCACAGAAAAATATGAGAATAAGAATGAAAATGATCAGTGAAGTTTAAAAAAATTTTAGAACTACATAAAGTGACCAAACTCGCAAATGTGGGGTAATCTATAGTGGAGAACAACAATTAAAAAGCTCAAAAACCCTATTTAAGGAAATAAGCATTGAAAACTTTTCAGCAATAGCAGGAAGCTCAGGAATTTCAATATGAAGCAGATACATTGTAAAGAGGATGTATACAGAATGAAAGCAAATGGTGGAAAACGGTATTTCATGCAAACAGACACCAGTAGTAGTCAAAAATAGCTATACAAATAAAGGAGAATTTAAATAAAAAACATTAAAAAATGCAAACAAGTTCATTACACAATCATAAAGAGATCAATTAAGCAAAGGGCATAATGATCTTAAATATAGGTATAGTCAATATCACAACACTCAGATTCACAAAGCAAATATTACTGGACCTGAGAAAAAGAAATACGGAACAACACAATTGTACACAGTTATAGTAGAGGATTTCAACATCCTCCTCTCGGCACCACTCTGATCATTAGGACAGAAGATCAACAGCAACCCCAAAACTTGGACTTAAACTGTACTTTAGACCAAACGGACTGAACAGATATTTACAGAACATTCCATTAAACCCCTAAGGAATATACACTATTTTGATCACCACTTGGGACATTCTGCAAATTAGAATACATCGTAGCCACAAAACGAAGTCTTCAAAAATTTTAATAAATCGAAACCACATCAAAAATCCTCTCAGAAGGCAGCAGAATAAAGCTAGAAATTAATAAGGAGATACACTTTAGGAAGTATACAAACACATTGAATTTAAACAATATGCTCCTGAATAAGCACTGGGTAAGTGAAGAAATATATACAGATCTGTTTTTAATTCAAACAAATGAAAGTGAAAAATGAAATACACCAAAACCTGTGGGTTATAGTAACAGTAGTGCCTGTGTCAAAAAGTGAAGAGTTCACTAATTAACTACCTAATGTCACACCTCTAGGAACTACAACAATAAAATGAAACAAAACAGACAAACATACAACTCCAAAGGTAACAGAAGAGGAAACAGCAAAGATGTGAGTCAAACTAAAGAAGTAGCTATTATATATATATATATATATATATACACACACACACACACACATATGCACATATAGCCAATAAAATGAAAATTGGGGTTTTTGAAAAGATAAACAAAATTAATAAACCACTGGCCAGATGAATCAAGAAGAGAGAACAACCACAAACACTCAATCAGTAACTTACTTGTGGCTCATCACCCATAGCACAGTGGTTACAGCACCAGCCACATGCAACCAAGGGTGGTGGGTTCAAACCCGGCCAGGGCCAGCTAAACAGTGACAAATGCAACAAAAAAATAGCCAGGCCTTGTGAGGGGCACCTGTAGTCCCACCCACTTGAGAGGCTGAGGCAAGAGAATTGCTTATACCCAAGAGTTGGAGGTTGCTGTGAGCTGTGATGCCATGGCACTCTACCCAGGGTGATAGCTCGAGACTCTTTCTCAAGGAAAGAAAAAAAAACAGAAATTTATTTATTTGTTGTTTCTTTGTTTGTTTGAGACAGAGTCTTACTCTGTCTCCCTGGGTAGAGCGCTATAGTGTCATAGCTCACAGAAACCTCTAACTCTTGGGCTCAAGCAATCTTCTTGTCTTAAGCCTCCCAAGCATCCAGGACTACAGGTGCCTGCCACGATACCTGGCTATTTTTAGAGACAGGGTCTTGCTCTGGTTTGGGCTAGTCTTGAACTCATGAACTCAGGCAATCCACCCTCCTCAGCCTCCCAGAGTACTAGGATTACAGGTGTGAGCCACTGTTTCCGGCCTACACAATCAGAAATTTAGAAGGCGATATTACAACTGATACAAAAGAAATACAAGATTGTCAGAGACTGTTATATTTTCACAAACTGGAAAATCTAGAAGAAACAGATGAATCATCTTTGAACCAGAAAGATATAGAATTCAGAATTGAACCATAATGGGTAGCAAAACTGAATCAGTTATAAAAAAATCTCCCAACAAAAAAAAACTCAGGACCATATGGATACAGGTGAATTCTGCCATTTGTACAAAGAAGAACTAGAACTGATACTATGGAAACTATTCCCCAGATAGAGGAGAATAATATCTTCCTAACTCATATTATAAGGCCCATATCACCCTGATTCCAAAGCCAGGAAAGAATGTAACAATAAAAGAATTCTGCCAATCAATATATCTGATAAGCATACAGGCAAAAGTCCTCAGTAAAATATAGCCAAACCAAATCCAACAGTGTGTCAAAAGGATCTTTCCTTATGAGGAAGTGGGTTTTATCCCAATGATGCAAAGTTGATTCAACATATGCAAATCCATATATGTGATTCAGCACAAAATAAGAGTTGAAAATAAAAACCATATTATCAAATCAATAGATGCTGAGAGGGCATTCTATAAAATCCATCTTAATGCTAAAAATTCTCAACAATGTTTGTGTAGTAGTAACAAACCTGAAAATAATAAAAACCATATATGGCAAACCCACAGCTAACATCATGGTGAATGGAGAAAAGTTGAATGCAATCTCTCTAAGAACAGTAATAAAACAAGTAGGTGCACTTTTACGTCTTCTATTCAACATAGAATAGAAGACCTGGCCAGAGCTGCCAGGCAAGAGAAAGAAAAAATCTTCTACATCAGAAGAAAGGAAGCCAAATTATCTCTTTTTTTGCTGTTTATATCATCTTATGCCTAGAGGAGCATAAGGAGTTTTCCAATACACTCCTAGATTTCATTGATGAATTCAGGAAAGTCTCAGGTTATGAAGTCAATATATCAAAAATTAATAATATTTCAATACATTGAAATAACCAAACTGAGAACCAAATCAAGAACCCAATACTATTTCCAAAGCTGCAAAAAATTAAAATATCTGCAAATAAACTTAACCAAGGACTTGACGTGAAAAAGTTGTACAAGTGGAACTACAAATCCCCCATAAAAGAAATCACAGATGACACAAACAGATGTAAATATATCCCAGGCTCCTGAATCTGAAGAGTGAATACTTTTTTTTTTAATTGTTGGGGATTCATCGATGGTACAAGAAACCAGGTTACACTGATTGCATTTGTTAGGTAAAGTCCCTCTTACAATCGTGTTTTTCCTCCAAATGGTGTGGCGGTGCCTGCAGTCCCAGCTACTTGGGAGGTTGAGGCACACCAAGACCCCACCCCCTCGCTCCTTCCCTCTCTCTGCTCTTCCTTTCCCCACCACTCCCTCATTGAAGACTGAATATTTTTAAAATGCTTTTATTCTCCAATGGAATCTACAGATTCAATGTAATTTCTCTGAAATAACTGTTGTTATTTATAATAGAATTAGAAAAAAAAACTTACAGTTTATATGGAATTAAACAAGAGCTCAAATGGCTAAAGCAGTCCTAACCAAAAGGAACAAAACGGGAGGCATCACACAGCCTGACTTTAAATTGCATTATAAGATGACAATAACTGAAATAGCATAGTATTACTATAACAGTAAACCCAGAGATCAATGGAACAGACTGGAGAACCTAGGGAAAAAAATACTATAGCTATAATCTGCTGATATTCAAGAAAGCAAATTAAAACATATTCTTGGGAAAAGGTATTCTGTTAAAAAAAATGCTGGCAAAATAAGATTGCCATGTACAGAAGATTGCAACTGAATCCCTATCTTGCACCATAAATAAAAATTAACTCAGGGTGGATTAAAGACTTAAATGTAAGTCCTAGGAAAACTGTTCTAAACATTGACCTAAGCTAGTAATTTATGACTAAGATCCCCAAAGCAAATGCAAGTACACAAATACAGTGTGACAGTATGTTTCATAGAGCTATTACTATGTAAAAGTGTTCTATAAAATAAGTTGCTTGTCACATTTTAAGCAATGAGTCTTTAATGTTTAACATCTGATTCTAAAAATATGCACAAACTTTTACTATTATGTTATTCCCCCTCTTGCCTATCTGCATAAATGTGTATCGCAGTACTCATTTTTTCTACTGCAAGGGTAGCAGAAGCATAAATCCTATTATATTTGCAAACCTCAAGTCAGCATTAAAAAAGAGAAACAATATTGCTGCATTTGAAAATGACCTTCCTGAGGCAAAAAAGGAACTAGAGACAATTCAATACCTTTTTCTTGATTTTTTGGCCACTGCATGAATACAAGACTGTATTTTCTCATCTGTGTATTTAATCTGGAAATAAGAAAAGTGATATGAACTAATATTAATGAAACAAGTACGTGGTGGAAGTGAAAAGTTTAATAAACAACAGAAAACCTGATATTTAGGAAAAGGAAATACATGACAAAGAATGCTTATCTGCATATTAATTTGGATGGGTAGAGAACATTCTTGATACTACTAAGAACTTGGTTTCAGGTTTCACATGAGTTTTACTTCGTAGTAAAAACCTCTATTCCATAATCTTGGATCTTTTCAAATATAAGCACACACTCACACACATGCACCACACACGCATACACATATGTTAGTCAGGTAGGCAAGTGATTCTGTAAGAACCAATTATCCTTTATTTTAGCATCTCTTGAGCTCAACATTCTGCTATTAATGGCTGGATGCAGGAGGGGAACAAGAATATGAAATATCACCTCTTCTCAGTTCATACAACACTGCAGTTAGCATGAGTAAAACATCAAGCTACCAGAGCTGAGCAGAAGGTTTGAGCAGTGTAACTTAGCATGTGCTCAGCAGAGGTCCATTTTCAGCTCAGCTAAAATGATCTGGAAGTGATTTATTTCTGCCAAGTATGTAACTTGAGGTGTATATAATAAATATATCCTTCTCTCAAAGGCTGTAACTTGTGTGTAAAATGTCTCTGAAAAACAAAACAGTATTACATAAACTAATATCAATGTAATCAGTATAATTATTTTCATATTACAGAAGTACAAAACAGTACAGAAAAGTCTTACATACTTTTACCCATATTAACATTTAGCTCATTTGCTTGTATATATCTTTCCCCCTAAACACACCTGCATTATTTACTTACTTATTGAATGTTTTTCCCAGTATGTATCCAACTGCTGGCACTATATGAGGACAGTGTTAATCATGTTATAGAAATATTTAGATACTATATTTCATAATCGATAAAAATGTCATTGTACTTTATGTTAATGCAATCACTGGCCTAGTCCTTTGTAATTCTCAACTCATGAAGGGATAAAAGAATGTAAATACCTGGAAGCATGTTTCACGGTCACCAAAGTAACAGTGGATCACATTAATTAAACAACACTTTTCACCTTGGGCTGGTCACTTTGAAAGGAAACAGGTAAACATAGTAACATTTCTTGCACCAGATATTTGTCATTTGTTGAGAAACGTAATAGCTCTGTAAGCTAAAAGAGCTCTGAGAATCTGACAAAATTATACGTAACTTCTAATTCTGGCTCCATTTGGAACATTATTAAAATAGAAACCTCTTGTTGAATTCATATCTATGCACTGAATGTTCCTTGGTTGATTTTGCCTCACTGTTGTTTTCCACTGTGATGAATCAGATAACTAAGCCTATATAATTTCTTGTACTCCAAGAATGTAGCCATTTTATTGAACAAGTGTATTGTAAATAAGTTTTAAACCCTTACCATTGGCATTTTGATGCTCAAAATGTCCATATTTGGCCCATGGTAATTTTTTAAGCTAGCTTTTGTAACTTTGATCATGGCCCAGTCATTTTTGAGCACTTGCTTACTTTCTGGCACAAATCATATTTCAGTTTCAACTTGTACTTCTTCTCCCCCAGCACTGGAACCTGTCATTTCTTCTAAGTTTCCTGGTCCATGAATAATTGTGCAGAATGATTTTGGAAACAAAAATGTTCACTTCAATGCGTTCATTGCTATTTTAATGTTGCTACACGCATACTCTTATGCTGGACACACACACACGTGTACATAGACATCCGTCTGTCTGTCTGTCTATCTATCCATCTATCTCTCATCTATCAAAATCAATGATCACACTGATTTCTCCAATAATTCTCTAATATTCTCAATATTTGTTAGTCCATTTTCCGGACAAGAGAAAACCACTCTCTCATTATCCTCAATATATTTACTTATTTAATCTTTTCCTAGTATGTATCCAAGTGCTAGCACTGTACGAGGACATCCTTTTCCACATGTTTGGGTTCTAATATCTCTTGCCGAGATGCTATCACCCCATCCTTAAACAAACACTCTCCGATTCCTCCATCTCACTCCTCCATCACATTAATTCTCTTCTCACGAATTCCGGAGGGAACAATTCATGAATGCCTCACTCTTCCAACTAACCGTACATTGACACTCCTCTTCTGAACTTGTGCCTGCAACTGTGGACTCACCAGTTCAGCTCTATCCCTACACTGACTCACTTCTCAACAAAGTCTCTGACACTTCACATCTCATCACTGCCAACCATCCACGCATGGACGCTCTTCTGATTCAACTAAACTCTGACACCCCACTGTTTAAAAAATTAATAGATCACATGCTTAAATTTAGGAAATCACATTTCCCCCCTTGATTGCAAATGGATTGGAAACTTGCATAAACAGTCTTTGTAATTAAGATAATTCATATTTTCTTAAACACTTCTAAGTTTTAAACATTTGAAAAGAATAGAACAATGATTAAAAAACTCAATAATACCCTGAAATTACATTAGTCGCAGATGTCTTAATCTAAATAAGTATACATTTTTGTTTTGGTTGGTAGATGGGTCTCAGTTACTTTGAGTTGAAATTATCAGCATTATTTTTGTGTGTGTCATAATCTCATTAAAATTCTTTCATGATCTTCTTGCATTTACTACATATTTATTCACATTGGTTATCTTCTTTTCAGTAAATAATGAGTACCAATGAATTTGCTGGAAAATTTGACCTATAAAATATTTGCTTCTTGTGCACCATTATTGTCATAGCATCCCATTTGGGAAAATTTCTTTAATCCTGCAGTCATGATTATGTAATTTTTTTTTTAATTGACAAAAAAATGGTATGCATTACCTGTGTACTCTATGATGTTTTAAAGTATATATTTATTATGAAATGATTAAATGTAGAAAATTAATAGATACATTGCACTGCTTAATTTTCTTTTTTCTAATAAGTCACTTTACATCCATTCTCTTAGAATTTTTCTAAGTATAATCCCCATGGTATAGATTAGAGCTCCTAGAATTATTCTTCCTATTTAACTGAAATTTTGTATACTTTGGCCAAGATCTTCCCATCCCAGTCCTTCTTCCTGCCACCACATCCCCTGGTGTCCCTCATTCTAGTCCCCACTTCCACGAGACCACTCCACAGACTGCTAAATCATACAGTATTTGTTTGTTTGTTTGTTTTCAGGGCCTGGCTTGTTTTTCTTAATGCCTCCCAAGTTCATTCATATTGTTGCAAATGCCAGGATTTCCTTCTTTTGTGAATAAATAGTATTCCATGGTGTATGCATTGTACATTATCTATATCCCTTCATTTGTTGATGGGCATGTGTTTTTTTTTTTATAATTCTTGGCTATTGTAACTAGTTTTGTAATAAATCTTAGAGTATACATATTTTCTCAATCTATTAATTTCTTTTTGTTGTTGTTGTTGTTGAACATGCAGCTAGTAGAAGAATTGCTAGATCATAAGATAATTCTATTTTTAATTATTTTGGAAACCATTGAACTGTTTTCCATGATACTATACTAATTTTCATTCCCAAGAAGAATGTTATATAGTTTTACTATATCTATGTATGTACTAAAATGTACATATAAACACATATACAAACATACTTTATTTTAAAAAAGTAGAAACAAAATGTACAATCACTATCTATGTACATTCCTGGGACTTGATATATATATATTTTTGCTACTATTTCTCCAACTTATTTATATTGGTATGCTTTGGTTTAATTAAATAATTTAACAGTCATATAATATTCTGTTTTGCATATTCGCCTATTTTTCTGCCAATGAAAATCGGATGTGTTTTTATTTTTTGTTATTATGAAAAATATTGCTATGTAACTTCTTGGAAATATATTCTAGAGTGCCTATGACAAAGTATTCCTTATTATTTACTAAATAATGAAATGAACTACTAGATTATAGCACATGCAATATTTTCAACATTCAGAAATAGAGTCCACTTTAAGCCAGTAACATATATGGAGTCACATATTTAGTTATGACTCTATCATATTTTGTTTTTCTTAATTAAATAAATGTAAACTATTTTAAATAATTTTTATTAATATTTTGAATTTCATAATTCTTAGTGTTTTTCTTGGGTTATGATTTATCAAAAGACAGAGAGAGTTTAGATTGTCTTACTAAATTACCTGAAGTTTCACATAAGTTCAATAGTCCATGGTTTAGCCCTAAAGCCAAAATGTTGGTGATTCTCTCTTTGCAACTTTACTAATATTCATCATAAAGGCAGACAAGGCCCTTCTTAAGCACTTAAATTTTGGAACTTTAATATTTTTTCCCAAATACTTTTTGTATGAAGTGCTGCATCTTGTATAGAGTTTTTTATTTTAAATTTCCACTCTGCCTGATTCTTCTAATTTTGTAGTAGCTGTAAGTCTAATGTAAAATGGCTTATGCTATACGTGGCCTGGTGTGGTTCAATGTAATCTGAATATTTTGTGGTCGAGTTAAGAGTTCTTAAATAGCTTATTTTATTTATTTATTTATTTATTTATTTATTTATTTATTTATTTATTTATTGTAGAGATAGAGTCTCACTTTATTGCCCTCGGTAGAGTGCCGTGGTGTCATACAGCTCACAGCAACCTCCAACTCCTGGGCTTGGGTTATTTTCTTGCCTCGGCCTCCCAAGTAGGTGGGACTACAGGCGCCTACCATAATGCCCGGCTATTTTTTGGTTGCAATTAGCCGGGGCAGGGTTTGAACCCACCATTCTTGGTATATGGGGCTGGCGCCTTAGTCACTGAGCCGCAGATACCGCCCAGCTTTTATTTTTTATTGATCCACATTATTGTCTTCCTACCATGACTAGTAAGTCCACACATTTTCTTTATATACTATATAATCCCTAATGATATTATAATGGATGTATGGCCCAACTATTGGTTTTATAATTCTATTCAATGTAACACTAGATGAATTCCTTGTGAAATAGATACATAGATCAGTGAAAGAATATAAAGCCCCCAATAAATTCATCAGTGTTATGACACAGTCATGAAAACATTTTGACTCCTTAAACTATACAGACATTATGTGTATAATATTTTTTAAAATATTTGTGAATTTGATACCTTAAGCCAGGCAATGACCACACATGTTTATATCTCCACACTAACATTTTAACATTCAAACTTATATAAACTTACTAACATATAACTTCAGCTTATAAATAATGTGCTGATTGATTCTCACTTAAAGGCTTACTTTAAATTTCTATCAAAAATAACCTTGTAAATTTATGTTAGAAAAAATATTTGTATGATAATAATGAGCAATTAATCTAATACCTTGAATACTATATGAATAAGTAGATTTAAATCTAGAGTCTCTTTTAGGAGACGATCTTTCAACATACTCAAAATTCATAGGTCACAATGTTTGTGCTATGTGTTAAACTTTTTTCAGTTTTTTTTGATGAGTTAATGTTTGGTTCCTTCTGTGGATCATGTCGTTATAACATGTGGAGGGACATATCAATATAAACTGGAGTTGTTCCACAGTTTTCCTCCTCTCCTTCCCTTCCTAGACTCTTCAATCAAAAAGCCAATAGCTGGGGCTGAGCAAGGCAGGTGCTTATGTATCTTCACGGAGAGCCAAGAAGCTCCAAAACTCAGATTCAGAGGCCAAGTAGAATGAGGATGTTACTTAAAGCAAAAATATAGCCTACCAGGAGTTGAGAATCACAAAGGAGTATTACCCAGGAAGGCCATGCTGGGCAGGAGAGGGCAGGGGAAGCAATGGTGCATTGCCCAATTATTAAAAGTACCACTGGAAGAGGGTGATAAATGCTATGTTTGAATATTTATCCTCCAAAACCTTGCAATTAAATTTGATCCCCAGGGTGAGGTGAGACCTACAAAAAGGTGTGTGGGTGCAGATCTCTCAGTGATGGCTTGCTAATATCCTTATTTTGACAATAGGTTCTCACTCTGTTTCCCCTAGAACTAGTTATAGAAAAGAATCTGACATCTCCTTCCACCTCACTTTTTCTCCTCTTACCATGTGATCTCTGCACTGCAGGTTCCCCTTCGTCTTCGGTCATGAGTGGAAGCAGCCTCAAATCTTCCCCAGTGGTAGATGCTGGAGCCATGCTTCTTATGCAGCCTGCGGAACTGGAAACCAAATAATTTTTTTTTTTTTTTTTTTTTGTAGAGACAGAGTCTCACTTTATCGCCCTTAGTAATGGAGTCACAGCTCACAGCAACCTCCAACTCCTGGGCGTAGGCGATTCTCTTGCCTCAGCCTCCCAAATAGCTGGGACTACAGGCATCCACCACAATGCCCAGCTCTTTTTGTTTGTTTGTTTGTTTGTTTGTTTATTGCAGTTTAGCCAAAGACAGGTTTGAACCCCCCACCTTTGGTATATGGGTCTGGCGCCCTACTCGCTGAGCCACAGGTGCTGCCCAAATAAATCTTTTTGTTAATATAAACTGCTCAGCCTCAAGTGTTCATTTACATCAACAGATATCAACTACAAAAACACTCACATGGGGCAACTGCAGCCTAGCTTAGAAAATTATTGATCATTGAAGTAAGGAAGGTATCATTGGTGGGCGAGTATTTCAGAGCAGGGAGTCAACACATGTGAAGGTGATGAAGGCACAAAATTAGGGGTTGTATTCATTATTGAGTTTTACACCCAGAAATGAATATACCCCCAACAGGAAGTATGAAAAGGCAGTATTGGAGTCAAACTGATGATACCTATGTGAATTCAGAGATGCCAATTGATCAATATATAAGCAGAAATAAATATAAATCTGGATCTATACATACATGTAAGTGTATGGGTGTGTGTCTGTGCATATCCGTAGTTCTATCTATAGGGTGTCCCACAAGCTGACACACAGAGGGAAAATGGAGAATTGCACCTAATTGTACCTTTATTTATGAAATATTTATTACAAAAATTTCAAAAATGTGGTCGACATGTAGAGAATATTTTGTAAATATTTTATAATTTCCATTTCCCCTAGGATAGCTTGTATTACAATATTTCTATGATCTGTGTCACACCAATGGTAATGAACACAGGTAGAAACAAGATATTTATTTCTATACTCTATTCTCTCCTAAAACAATCTACGTATCCTTGGAGAAATATTTAATTCCAGGATCACAAAATGAGAATGGAGTGCTTTTTATGCCAAGAAATAAAGAATAATTGATATATGGCAAGCCACATGGAAATCAATTTTAAAATATCCTCCCTATGGAATCTCAGCATCTAAATAATAACAGTAACATATTATGGCTCTGTAAATAATACAGAAATCCATGAGTCTAATATAAATAAATTTAAAAAACTGATGAAAAATTTCATAATATCATCATCCCCTGTGCTTATTTAGAAGAAAATAAAAGGGGGGGGGATAGTAACCTTAGAATAGATGAGCCTGGCATGTTCATCAATGTTCAGAGTCAATAAATAAGTAATGAGACAAATTAAAATGCTGAGATTGAATAGGAGGGGAACAACATTGCTTCTTTATTATTCCCGACAAAGACTTTTAGTCTAAATCCAATTATGATGAAATGTCCAAGGAACTCAATTTGAAGGGCATTATACGAAATAACTGACTTTTAATATTCCCATGTGTTAAACTTGCAGTTATCAGATGAATAAGTTCTGGAGAACTACTGTATATCATAGTAACTGCAGTTAATAACAATATACCATACAATTAAAATTTGCTAAGATAATGTATGTTAAGTATTCTTAACACAAATAAAAGTAACTATGTTAGTTGATGGGACTGCCATTTAGCTGTGTTATGGCAATCATTTCACAATGTCTATGTATATTAAAACATCAGGGCGCACATTTCTTTTGGAATTTTCAATTATATATAATTTTCATTTGTCAGTTATACCTTAATAAAGGGTAAAAATAAATTAAAGTAATAATACTGCTATGCGTCAAGCTCATAAAAGCCAGGTAAAGGCTAAAGACCCGTTTTGATTACATTAACTTAAAATAGCATAATAAAGATGTATGCTTCATCTGGGGCTATATCTCTCTTTTTGAGTGGCTGTTACTAGAACAATTGGAGGAATTTGAGTTAGTTTCAGAAGTAGATGATGGTAATATATCAATATCAATTCCACTTATATATGTTTGTGTTGTCATTTGTAGAATATAACAGTTAATAAAAAACAGACACAAAAATGTGTTTGAGGATGATTGGGTATCATGTCAGCAAATTATTCCTAGATAATTCTTTAAAAATAAAGTTATTTTTTAATGTACTTACCACTTCCATAATTTGAGATTGTTAAAAATAAGTAAAAGTAATTGAGTCACATCCATGCACAAATTGGCTAATAGGATTAAAAACTATCATATATAATACGATTCATTTATTGTTATAGGGCAAGATAGGAGAAATTCTCCTTCCCTATTACTTCACAATATGGGCATTCAAAACCATTTCCCCAAAACTAGTGTGTTTAATCCAATTGTTTATTTTTATTATAATTATATAATGATTGTGTAGAAAATAATTCATAGATACAAGTCCCCACTGGATACATTTTGCTATCTTTCAATGTTTTCAACAATTAAACGACTTTGCAGTGTTTTTAAAAACTATACAAAAGTTGATTTAAACTTTAATGATAACCCGTCATATAGCATCAGTGCATTTAATGTTTATTAAAAGAGTTCTTTACTAAGCCCATCACAAGTTTTCACTATGTCATCAATGGGCCTTTTTACTGCAGTGTCAGCAATTGCCACCATTTTGTCATTTTCTATCAGTATATTGTCAGTATTTTCATGATTGTCTTGATTCAGAACCATTTTGGCTATTTCACCATTGGCCAGGAAATGAACAACTAGAGCCTCATTCTCCATATTAAAAACAAGTTCAATATCCACTTCTTCCAGCTTACTGACAGACTCGGAAGACATAATAATTACACTTGTCAGGAAGTAGGACATCATCTTATTCTCACTTAACATAAAGAATCCTTCAAAGTCACCTTCTTGTTCATCATCATTGAACACAGTCAAGGTCAGAGGTGGGGTCAGTCTGGCACAATTGTGTCTTACTCAGTGTGTTCCAGGTGTTAGAAGCAGCACATAGAGTATCCTCCATGACGGAACATATGGCATCCTCCACGCTAAATCCCTTTTGAAAACTTATATACCCAATATACCCATGCCTCTGTACATTGCCGCTGGAATGCTGTTGAAAGTGTTTTTGAATTTACTCTTCATTGATCTGAGGATATTTTGGTCACATAGTGAAGAACTCCTGAATCCTCAATTCCTTTAGGGGCTGTCCTTCCTGTGCTAGCCAGTGTCTTTTGAAGGCAATAACACCAAAATAGTGATTTTCTATTGGCATTATAGACTTCTTTTTGCTTAAGACTTTTATCAGTGGTGACCTTGGAAAACTCATCAATGAATTTCCCCAAAGCTTCATGATCAACAGATAATTTATCACCACAAACCTTTAAAAATGTAACGTCATGACTCTTTCTAAATTTCTTCAACTACCTGTGGAATATTCAGAGTTCCTTTGATCTTCCATGTGTTATAATGGATCTTTGCTTGTTTCATGATTAGCTCTCCTTTAAGTGGCATGTGCTCACTGGGACACTGATATATTCACTCTTGGAGTACATGACTGAGATGCTGAGATTTTCATGTTTAGGTTTATCCAGTGCATTTCCATTTTTTTTCTTTTATTAAATTCTGCTCATCATTTCAGCACAGAACTATAGAACCTTATCCATCTGTTACTTCAGGTCACACATGGTGGTTTTTCCAATGCCAAACTCTTCATAACTTGTTTTTCACTCATGCTGTAGTCCAGTTTCTCCAACAGCTTGACTTTTTGTGCTATAAATGAATATACTTGCTTAGTCTTTTGCTTATTACTGTTACCGATAGGGGTATATGTGGGTTTTTCCAACATTTTCAATAATATTTTTATACCACAGAACATAGACTAAGCAAAAAAGTGCAGAGAGTAATGCACACAAGACTTGTCTACATGTGAAGTGTGGCAGAAAATCTGCCATTGACACAGCGAGATGGTACACTTTGCATTTTTCTATTGTTTTTAGGCATGCTTGTGTGAGGGAATCTGGGTGTGTTCAGAAAAGATGTATTTAGCTGAAGGAGACTTATAAGGTCTTTTCTTTATTTCCCTTGGGGATTCTAAATAAACTGCTGTGTGCATGCGTTTTGAGTGCAACTCATCACCTAAGGTCATGAGTAGGATTTTACACTTGTGTCATTATGTTGGCAGTGCTCAAAATGTTTCTGATTTGGGGTCATTTTTGATTTTTGTACAGCAATGTTCAACCTGTATATAGGTTCATTTCTTAATCTTATTTGGTATTTGGAAAATATCCTTTCTCACAGAATGCTTCAACTTCTGCTATGCAAGACAATATATCTCGCCTACTCCTTTGGATTATAGAATTTAATAGCTGTAGCAGAACATCTTTTTGAACAAAATTCCTTTAAGAATCCTCTCAAATTGGCATTTCTACCATGAATTTCATGTTTATCTTTGGTATTGGAACCTCTTTGGCTCACTTCCCAGATTAAGCCTTCATTTCTTCTACTTCACGCCATTTTATCTCTCCTGATGGGTCAATGAAGTCTTATCTACAGATGAAGGCAAGAAACACACAGAAGAGACAGTACTTAGGCCTGACGGTGAACCACAAAAATACTACTTGTATTCAGGTTTCAAAAATTAACACTTTCTCGATGTGGATTTTATTAATTATACTAAATGCTACATAATGCCTAGCTTTACATTTGAAGGTAGCATTTTTAGTATCTTAACTGCTTGTAAAGAGCAGCTTATTATAATAGCATTCAACTCACTTAATTACACTGCACATATTTATTTTACTTTCTAGTATAGACTGAAAACATACTCCAGTATCATTATCTTTTTAAATCTCTAAGATTATTTGGTTTAAATAAAATATGGACACAAACTAAAAAAATAATGTTTCTATCAATTTAATAAATGTATATATGAATTACTGTAATTATGTTGTCATCAATGCCTATACTTATACCTATATTTAAATATTATATTCATAATGTCCCAGATTTCATACTTTGTAAACATACACAATATTTACTGGAACTTTTTGATGTACATTGCTGAATGTACCTTAGCTTCCCTCAATTACAGTATGTTCTTCTAACTTTTATTATACTATGTAATTGTTGAAAACTAAGAATTTGCCCTAAATAAAACAAATTAAATAAATGATTCAAATAAAAGTTACCTTGATAAAAATTATAATTATCTTATCATGAATCAATTTAGTGGCAGATGATCATATTTTGAATTTATTTAATACTAAAAACAATGTCAGTTTTCCTCAAAAGAATGTAGTAAGAGCAAATTTGGTAGATCTTAGTATTTGACCACCCAGAAAAAGACAATTTAAATAAATTTAAATTTGTAATTAGAGAAGGGGACGGAGCAAGATGGCTGACTGGAAGCAGCTTCCGAAAAAGGCTCCTGTCCAAAAGGGAAGATAACCTCTAGAAATTGCACAATTAAGCTGAATACTGGGAGCCCATCCAGAAGAGAGAAGTGATTTCTGCAGGTCACCTCTGCTGAGACTGGCTGCGAACCCAAGAAAGCAAGCTTCAGGTATAAAATTCATCTCAAAGGAAGAGTGTCTGTCCCCTCCACCAAGAAAGCTCTGAGTTTCTTGCTTTTCTGTTTCCTTTCTTTTTTTCTCCTCTTTTGTTCCTGCGTGTTTTCTACAGACAAGCAGTGAACTGTGGACCTCTTGTACCACCCCATGGAAGAGTGCAGTGGGAAGTGAGGTGTGCTTCCCTTGAGCACCCCGTGTGACTCTGAAAGCTCTATTGCTAGGCAGAAAAACTGAACTAAAGTTTTCCCCACCATTCTGAACTTACTGTACACCCCTCCTCCCTTACCTGACGAACCAGAAGCCTAACCCCCACTGAGAATGAGGGAGGAGGTCCCTGAGCAAGTCCCGACCTCCGCCTGCCAGAACAAGCACCCCACCAGGAAAAGACTCAGGAGGGGCCCTGGCAAGCCTCCCTCCCCCTCAGGCCAGGGAAGCCACAGGCAAGTGCCTGGCCCTGTGTCAAGTGCTTGCAGGGCTTCTGCAGGTCCGTTGTCTGCTAGAAACTCTGATGGCGACCGCCAGGCCTCCACAGGTCTGTGCCCAGCCAGGAACTCCTCCCCGGTGACTGCACAGGCCTCCGTCTAGCATCCTCAGGGACCCCGCCAGTCTGCCCCTGGCCACCAAATCCCCTGGCAACCATGCAGCCCTGCGCCCCAAGCCTACAGGGGTTCTGCTAGCCTGCCTTCTGCCAGGAACTCCTCTGCAACCACCAGGTCTCTGCAGGTCCATCTCCAGCAAGTAAATTCCCCTGCTACTGTGCAGGCCTTTGCCTGGCACCCGCAGGGCCCCCACAGGCCAGCCCCTGGCCAGTAAATCCCCTTTGGGGAACGTGCTACCCTGCATCCTGAGCCTGCAGGGCTTCCGCAGGCCTGCCTTCTGCCAGGAAATCTGCCTGTCACCACTAGGCCTCTGCAGGCCCACCTCCCAGCCAGGAATTCCCCCGGCAGCTGCCTGGCCTGGCTCCCCATGCTTCCCGGGCTTCTGCAGGTCTGCCATCTGCTAGAAACTCTGCTGGCAACCGCCAGGCCTCCACAGATCTGCCCCCGGCCAGGAACTCCCCCTGCGACTGTGTGGACCTCCGTCTGGCACCCACAGGTCCCCCACAGGTCCGCCCTTTGGCCAGTAAATCCCCTGGTGACCTTGCAGCCCTGTAACCCAAGCCTGCAGGGCTTTTGTAGGTATACTTTCTGCCAGGAACTTGGCCTAGAACTGTCAGGCCTCTGAAGGGTGGCCCACGGCCAGGAACTCCCCAGGCAACTGCCTGACAATGCACCCATGCTTGCCGGGCTTCTGCAGGTCCGTCATCTGCTAGAGACTCTGCCAGCAACCACCAGGCCTCTGTAGATCTGCCCCCAGTCAGGATCTCCCCCAGCGACCTCGCAGGCCCCCACCTAGCACCCACAGGGCCCCAGCAGGTCCACCCCTGGCCAGTAAATTCCATGGTGACAGTGCAGCCCTGAGTTGGAGCCTGCAGGGCTTCTGCAGGCTTGCCTTCTGTCAGTAACTCCAACTGCAACAGCCAGGCCTCTGTAGGCCCACCCCGGGCAAGGAACTCTTCTGGCGACCATGTGGTCCTGCACCCCGTGCTT
>CAUYON010052092.1:0-40638 GCA_963573935.1 Arctocebus calabarensis
CTCGGTGGAGTGCCATGGCGTCACATAGCTCACAGCAACCTCCAACTCCTGAGCTTAGGCGATTCTCTTGTCTCAGCCTCCCGAGTGGCTACAGGCGCCCGCCACAACGCCAGGCTATTTTTCCGTTTTGCAGTTTGGCCGCGGCTGGGTTTGAACCCACCACCTTCAGCATCTGGGGCCGGCTCCCTACTCACTGAGCTACAGGCGCCGCCCCCAAAAGAAATATTTTAATATTTAATATTTGCCTTTGAGCAATCCCAATATTGTAGAAAGGACTGCAGTTAATCCCCCCTACCTTGAGGGTCAGAGCTGATTTTTGTAACATCTTATAAAATCCATCTCCAAACCTATGCTTTGCGGGGTGCTTTTTCTTCTGTCTTCTCTGGAGGTAGTGGTAGAGGAAAATTGCTATTATTTATCTTTAAAAAAAAAAAAAAAAAACTTTTACAACACCACAGGTGCTACCAG
This sequence comes from Arctocebus calabarensis, assembly GCA_963573935.1. Classification (NCBI taxonomy): domain Eukaryota; kingdom Metazoa; phylum Chordata; class Mammalia; order Primates; family Lorisidae; genus Arctocebus; species Arctocebus calabarensis. The sequence continues at coordinate 469 of CAUYON010052092.1, forward strand.
TTTAGGGAGGTGGTGGTGGGGCTAGAGAAAGTGAGCCTATTACTTCCAAAATTAATGTTGTTAATGGCTAGAGGAGGAGGAGGAAATATTCCATACATCAAGCACCTCCCTTTTTTCCTCTTGAGAGGTTTTTAAAGAGTGTCATGAAATCAGTGATGGATATGCAACTTCAAAGAGATGAGGAATGGACATCATTACTTCAAACCATTCTGCATGTCATTTTTTTTGTTGTTGTTTGTTTGTTTGTTTGTTTGAGACAGAGCCTCAAGCTGTCGCCCTGGGTAGAGTGCTATGGCATCAGAGCTCACAGCAATCTCCAATTCCTGGGCTCAAGCGAGTCTCTTGCCTCTGCCTCCCGAGTAGCTGGGACTACAGGCACCCGCCACAACGCCCAGCCATTTTTTGCCTGCATCCATCATTGTTGTTTGGCGGGCCGGGCTGGATTCGAACCCGCCAGCTCAGGTGTACGTGGCTGGCGCCTTAGCCTGTTGAGCCACAGGCGCTGAGCCTCTGCATGTCATTTGTATGTGGTGTACATCTCTCCTAAGCTACATTCCAGGTAACAGTGGCATTAGGAAGGAATTCTGGAAGAGGAAGTCCCGCTTAGCCCTAGTGTGACCACTGTAGCCCAGAACCCTCCCAGTTGCAGTATAGACCTTGCTTACCCCCGCTTTTTTTTCTTATACTATGAAAATTGTAGAATCTTTTCCTGTGTACCAAGGAGGGACCCCATCAAGCTGCAAGTCTAGAATTAAAACTCCGTATGTTTTCAGAGGGTTTTCTTGCCCTCTTGAATAGCTTGGTATCTTTCTGGGACCACTGTGATTCGGATAGTGATTAAGAAGGCCAGATTCTGCAGGGTGGGAGTGGGGGACCCACCAGGCTGGACAGAGGGAGCTCTGTTCTGGTGGGAGTGGGTTCCTGGGGCAGGGTGAAATCTGCTGAATGTCCCATTTGGGGTCACTCAGTCCCTCCTCCCCTGGAGGCACTGCACTGGGCTCCAGGGGACACAGATGAAAAATGTTAGGATGATAGAAATCATCCTGCTCATATAATGAGCCTTTGCCATTGCTTTTATTCTTTCTGTACATTTGGTGGACATCAGGAGGAAATAAGAGGCTCCACTTTTGTGGATGTGAGGTGTATAAATGTCACAGGATTTGAGGAATTGGGAGGATAGGATTTGTAAATGGCCATTTCGTGCACTCAATTATTCATAAGTCCTAACAAACTGTCTCTGTCTGAGGTGGGGATGGAGGTTAGGTCTAAGACCTTTGTGTTTCTAATACCTAGACTTTGATCCCCCTCCATTTTCAATAATGTAGTTATTTTGTTTCAGCACCTACTATGTGCCAGTAGTTCATCCTTCTCCTAATGAACCTTCACAACTGCCCAGAGAACCTGCTCTTTGCAGATGTGGTTGGCCTAGTCGCAATTCAATCCCAGGCTGCGGGCCTAGTGGCCTTTCCCTGCCATGGCGCAATCTTGGAAGTGGCAACTGCGGGGAGGGCGAGGAGCGTCGCAGTTCCCGCCGCGCCCGCCGGCGGGGAAGGCAGCCGTGGGGACCAAGGGCCAGAGCCGCAGGGGGAGCAACAGCTGTCGAAGTCGCGGCCGGGGACCGCGCCTCCGCGGGGCCCTCCCGGCGCCGGGGCCGAGAGGAGGGGCGGCGAGGGGCGGGGCGCGCGGGGCGGGACGGAGGAGGGGCGGTGGCACCGGCGGCTCCGGCTCCGCGCGCCGAGGAAGTCCCGCTCCGAGAGCTGCGAGCGTCTGGAGGCGCGCTCGGCGCAGTCGGGAAGCCAGGTTCGGAGCTAGGGGCCCCAGTGTCGCGCCGCCCCCTCCTGCCACCGTCCAGCCAGGGAGCCCGCGGAATCGGCGGCCGATGGAGTTCACTTGAGCTGTGAACCGGCGGGAGAGGCAGGCGAGCGCGGGCCGGAGCCGAGCCAGCTTCGGGCGCTCGTCCGCCGGCAGGCTAGCTCCGGCCAGGAGGTGCCGCCGCCCCGCGCAGCCCGCCCGGCGCCCCCGGTCGCTGCAGCGCCTCCCGCGCCGCGAGCCGGTGAGATCGGCTCAAAATAAGGACTCCCGGAGCGTCTGCCCCCAGTGCGGCGGCGGCGGCGGCGGCGCGCCCAGGACCAGTCAGCCTGCGGCGCTGCCGGAGAGGCGGGACCGGCTGTCGGGGAGCCGCGGGCAGCCGCCGGGGAGAAGCCGTCGCCGCCGCGCGCCCTCCTCCTCCTCTTCCTCCTCCCTCTCCCTCCTCCCTCCCTCCGCACATGGTCTCCTTTGTCCTGTCGCCACCGCCGCCGCCTCGCTCTTAGCTCCGCGCGCCGCCGCGGCGGGTCGGGCCGCTCCTCTCCGCTTCGGCCTCCCGCCGGCCAGCCCGGGACGCGCCTCCGGCTTCCGCCGCGCCCGCCCGGCCCCGCTCGCCGCAGGAGCGTCCAGAGGCAGCGAGCGAGCGCGGGCCGGGCGCTCTAGGCGGTCGCGCTCCCTCCCGCCGCCCGCCTGGCTTCGGCGGCACTGGATGAGTGCGCGCGGCGCTGGCTCTCGGCCGCCCGGAGGCTGCTGCTCTGGTTCGGATTTGGTTCGCGTGCCTCCGCGCTCAGACTTTCGCCAGGAAGGAGCCGACACACTTGCGGACGGAGCCCACTCGGAGTTGGGCGTTTTCTCTTCGTGTGTTTTGGTGGTTTACCCCCTGGTCTCTGATAGTCACCCTTTGGGAGCCCTGCTAAGGAACCAAACCATGAACTTGGGGCTGACAGGACCGCTTAACCCTTTGCGACCAGGTAATGCAGCCCTGGGGGCGCGGTTCGCTCGCCCGCCACCGGCGGTAGGAAGGGAGGCGGCTGGGTCGGGGGTCTTTTGTTGCGGCCGCGAAGCTGGCGGGCAGGGGTGGCAGGGGCGGGTTCCTCGTGTCTGGCGCGCCCGAGCCCCCCCCTTCGCCACCCCTCCTCCTCCTTTCCCCTGCTCCGTGGCCCGGTCACCCGCCTTTGTACTTTTTCTCCCTAAGCCCTGAGCGGCGGCGCGGGGCCCCGGGGCCGCAGCCGAGCCCAACTGCGGAGAGCGGGCCGGGTCTGCGCCCGCTCGGGCCTTGGCGCTGCTCTGCGGGTTCCCGCGATCGCGCTTCGCTCCGAGGTCGGGATCTCTGGGTGCCAAGGGAAGTGAAAGGAGGTCTGGGCTTGCGATCGGCGGCTGGTGAAGGAACTCGTGCTTAAGTTTGGAAGAGGTTTCTTTTCTCCAGTTCCAAAGTCCCTCTTCCCGCCCGTGCGGGTGCGGAGGGTGGCCTTGGGGTTTGCGTCCGAAAGGAATTAAGGTGGACCCAGAGCAAGAGCCGCTCAGTCCCATCCCGTGTGCACTGAAGGCTTTTATTCGTTTTCCTCCTCCTCCGCATTGGCTCCACTAATCTGTTTTACTTATTTAACTTTTCTTTAAACACCAATTACGGCTTCTAATGATTTTTTTAGTACTAAAAATAACTTATTTCCAACGCAGCCAAAAGAGAGCTTTGTTTCCCTGTCTTTTAGACGTAGCCGCTTCACGCCCTTATCCTCCAAAACCGATCGAGAGGGAATGAAACGAAATGGCGAATAAAATCTTAGTCTGTAGCATGCAAAAGTCCCACCTCCCGTTAAACAAGAGACAAGGAAGAGCTCCACTGACCTGCTAACTCCCATCTCAGTGTTTCCATTATTCATTCCTGATTTAAAAAAAAAAATTGCCACGAAAATGGTCCAGGTAAATAGAAGGAAATGCAGACTCCCCCCCCCCCCCCGAAAGCTATGGTAATGAAAACGTCCCCAAGATTAAGACCCAAGGAGTCAAATAATTGGTGCAAATGTTTGAAAAGCATAAGTAGAAGGCAAAGTTCATTGAAGAAAAGCAAAACATATTTGTGTCGTTTCCACTTAAGTCTATGAAGCTCTTTTCTGACTTCTTAGGACAGTGGCTGGCCACAGTTTTAACCACCTGGACAGGAGAAAAAGGATCCAGAGGCCTTTTATGCTTAGCCAAAGTCACATTGCAGTCTTTATCTTTGGGGTGATTTTCCATGAAGGTCTTTTGAGGATCTCTCCAACCCCGTTCTTAGTTGCAAGAGGCTCTTTTCGAGCTTTGTGCCATGTATATTAATAAATTAAAATGGCTCTAAAAACTTTCATCAGAAGACCTATTCCTAAGCAACTTTGCATATCCTATCAGAATTATTTTCTTAGTAACTTACTGGTTGGCATCATAATCATATCCTTAAGTTTTTGGTTCGGGCATAAAGATCACTTGGGTGTGTGTTTGGAAATACATGTATAGGCCATGTTGCTGACAAAGGTGGCAGTCCAGAGAATGGTCTGGAAGACTGAACCAAAAGGCCTGGTGCACCTACAGCTTCTGTCCTGTTCTCTCTCTCTCTCTTTCTTGCGCTCCCTCATGGACAGGCACACATACCAGATGCAAATAAAAAATAATAAGGAACCATTTCCTTTCCTATCCTTTTTGCATTGGAGGCTATAATTTGTTTTCATATTTCTTTGGGCCAATTAGACTCATTTAAGGTAGTTCCAAAATATTTAAGGATTATTTCAGTATGCTTTCGTAAGAATTCTTTTCTTTATATCAGCTCAAGTTTATTTTTTAAGCTGCAAATCTGACCCTGTTCTGAGAGAATTCCAAGCCATTCTAAGACACTTTTTCATTGAAGAATGGTGAAATGCTCATCTCAAGTTTCACCTGGGAAGCTCACATTCCTAGAAATCTCACTTAGTATTTTCAGTGTAACAACCCATTCATGTAAGGCTTGGCTTTCTGACTCAATATTCTTGATTTGCTTAATGCACAACTTGTCTCTCCTGTGCAATACTTTTTTGGCAGTTTATTTTTATGAATAGTGACCATTATGTATAGTTTCATTTAATTTTAAGAAGTCAGGAGATAGACCCCTGAGCGTTTTTTAATTATTCCTACAAATAATGGGAGAAAAACATATCTAGGGTTTATTTTAATTTGTGTGTATAAATGTATGCAGTTCAATACTTGCTGTGGACATGTATTCATTGTTTTTCTTGATTTCTTAATCCTCTAAACCACCCCTCCAGAAGGAAGGCGAGAATTAACAGGAAAAACAGTTATAATAAAAATATTTTATGATTTTCTGTATCACTTGCTTTGAGAACTAGAATATGTTTCCCAGATACATATAGGAATATTGCATCTTTGTCAATATAACATGGAAAGACTAAATTAAATCCTTTCTTTGTCCCCAAAAGCCAGCACCAGAGTCAGAATACGCTGTACTCCAAAATTCCCCCACCCCACTCCCTGTATTTCTTTTTATCATATCCTATGTTTTATGCTTTGCTTTGTCAGAATATATATCTCTATGTCTGAAGTGTGAAAGACAAAAAGCGTAAATGTCGTTCAGCCAATACAACTTTAAATAGACTGCTTAATTTTAATTTTTTAAGTTTTTGAAATACTTAGTGTTTCTGAAACATTACAGCATTTTCCTTCAAATCGACTTTATGTTTATTTTCCAGAACATTAGTGTATAATTTAAATTGACTTTAGTCTTGCTGTTTAAGCAGGTTTATTTTACTTTCTTCAAGCCACTGTAATAATTACCAGACATGATCTCTAAAAAACGGAAAGGAAATAATTCTAGTAGCATGCATAGTGGTAGGGTTTTTAGATAGGTCTGCTTATGGCTCTTTGAAGACGAAGTCATCCTGATTACCGTAAGGGACAGATTCGGGGGTCATCAGACAAATCTTTAAAAACCTAATTTCTGGGAATGCTGGTTGACACCGTTTAGTGAGAAAAGGCTTAGTTTTAAATAATAGGCATTTCTGATTTGTGAAAGAAAAATAGAAAACAGGCATGTCTGCAATATCATGGAAAAAATACTGTTTCCAAAATAATGATCTGTCAACGAAATTGCAAAATCATTATGTGAATGAGTTGAATTGCTTTGTATATCATCTCATAGAAATATGTTTTGCACAGATAATGTGTCTAATAAGGACACGTTTTAAAAATCAGATTATTTTTCCCCCAGCAAATAGCTGCACTGCAGGTCTCTCTCAGGCAGTCAACTAGCACCACCTTATGGATGATTTGGGGAAATTGCTTCTTTCCTTGTTAAGCTTTTCTAAAATGTAGTAAATTGTTTTAAAATACAGTGATGATGATAATGGTGGCAATATTAATGAAAATAATCCTTTTCCTCCTTTTTTAGGCATCAGACGCCAGCTCTGAAAAACTCTTTAACACTGTTATTGTAAACAAAGGTAAGATTCATCATTCTTCTGAGTAATGGCTTATTCTTTTATTAATTTTAATGTTATTGCATAGGAAGAAAGACGAAAAACCAATATGGTCTTTCTCTTTTTGTTCTGGAGCCACTGTTTATCTTTTTTGTTCTTCCTTGAGACAGAATCTGCATGCTTTTGTGATGTATTAAAAAAATTTTATTTTAAAACAGTACATCGAATCCTTATTTAAATTGGTTTAAGTAATCACTACTATCTATGGAACTTTAATTTAATGTAGGATGCTGTACTAGAGAGGAATAGTTCTCAAGATGCTTTAAGTTTATTGTTACTTATCAACTTACCCAGCGTTAAGAGAAATGTTAAACAGCCTATGTGTACTGCAAACTACAATAACCAGTGATGCTTAGTATTCTCAGTGTTATGGTCATAAATTAGGCCTTACTCTGCTGTAACCTTCTTGTAAAGTTAATCAATGTGCAAGAGGGCAGAATTTAAGTATGCACTAACCCTCTAATTTCTTCCAAGCCACAATCTAGAATAAGAGAGGCAAATGATATAGCAGTACATTAAGGGAAAACTTACCTTAAGTCGTTGCCAATAGATTTTTCTGGGCAGTTTTCATTTGTAGCAGTATTGTTAGAAATAATGAAATTTAGGAGAGTCTCTAATCCCTGGCTTTCCAAGGTGTATAATGAACTGTATAAGCTATTTAATCTTTCCCTTTCCACTCTCTAACCTGATTTGGGGGCAGGCATGATAATTGGTAAATAGAGATATGCTTTCTGTGATAATCTCTTTCTGTGTTACACTGATGGTACTTGGTAGCACTTGAACAGACTTGAGCGTTGTTGCTAAAGTGAAATTTGAGACCATTTCAGCATTCTATAGTTGCCTTGGCTAGTGTTTTTGCTAGCTGGTTAGTAAGAGATTTCCAAGTGCAGTTATTTTGAGGTCCCAGATTATTTTGGAATTTGAATCAACTGCAATTTTAAATAGTACATTATGTTTAGAGTTCCCTTGAGGTGTATGTGCTTATGTGATTGCTGTTACTCTCAGAATTACTGTCATATTGAATTTTATCTTTTTTTAACTGCATAATGGAGTATTCCAGTTTTATATTTCATCATATTTTTTGATGGACTGGAAGTTTGTATGAATTTGTTATCCATAATGCTAAAAGCCCAATAAAAGAAGATATGTGCAGTCCATAGCATACAGTGCTACTGTGTAAAAATGGGTAATTGTTTACTGCATAAGGAATCCTTGGGGAAAAGGAGGGTGATGGGAAAAGGATACTGAAATAGGCCAAGTCACCAAAACTAGGGCTTCCATGTTTCTGCGACCCACTCCCCCTAGGACCTCCCACCACATGTGACTGCATCTTTCTTCTGCTAATTTGCTGTAACACGTTTTGGAATGTATTTCCCCTTTCTGGGATCAGGCCTGCAATGAGAGTTGACTCTGGACCTGCTTCCTGGCCACCACTGCCCTCAGAGACCCCCCTGGCCAATGAGAGCGATTGGTGGGCAACAGCTCCCTCTTCCTCTTCCTCTTCGCTCTTCTTTCCCTGTCCCAGTCACACATTTCCCACATTCTTATTTTTGTTTACTTACAGAGCTGTGATTTGTGGCATCTATTTGGTTGTGAATAGTCATCCCCCTGACAGGGTGCCTTTCTTCTGAGCTGCTTTTCTGGGGGTGATTTAGTTGCCTTGAAAGGATTAAGGTTTCTTTGTATACACTAAAATCAACATAGGCTTTTTCTGAGCTTTGCTTGGGAAACCATACACAAATAAGCATTTTAGTTGATGGCAGATTATTCCTTTGCCCCTTATTTCCATCAAAATGGCCTTTCTTTTCTCCTCCAGAGTTTCCCCTTAATGCCTTATGCTAATTCCTGTTGGTAACATGAATGACAAGAGCCCAAATCAGTGCAAATCCAGGGGCTGCAGAGCAGACTGACTGGTATCCAGCACCCCCTTCCTCCCTAGAGAGAAGGAGACTAAGCAGAGTCGGGAGGGGAGAAACGCATGGGGACAGTTTTGTTAAATGGATTAGTATTCAAACTGTTAAATATCAGGAAAACAACTTCAAAAGGGGATTCATTGTATAGCGATAATGTCAATAATTGCTTTAAGACAGGTGCAGAGAGTCTCCTTATAAGCTTGTGGTTTTGGTCTGTTTTTACTCCGGGTAGTGGCAGTGTTTACTGGATGGATGGTTGACAAGGCCTTCAAGGAGCTGTCAGCTTCATGCACATCAAGTTCAAGTCCCCTTGCAAAGCAGCCTGCCTGCCTGAAAGTCAGGTCTCCTGTCTTTGTCCTGTATCTTTAGCCAAGAGCAATAAAAAGCATTGTAAGAAAGGACAAATTTACACTAGGTAACAAACACTACTGGGAAAATCTTCAAAGCCTCAGCTTATTGAACAGTCTAACTAGAGTACAGGGGAGCTGACACGTGTATCCCTCCACCTCCAGATGTTTAAAGCTACATATCACTTCTGGCTCTCAGGAGTCTGGCAGTATGCTGGCCTCAGAGAAGCATGACTTTAAACTGCTGGTGAGATTATGCTGCTGAGCCTGGAGGTGGGCAGATTTGGTCCATAAAATTTCACTGTTGGAGGGCAGTGCTAATCTCACAGGCTGATTGTGGTGGGGGGCTGGAGGGCAGCTTTGATGCAGCTCCAGGCAGAAGCAGCAGGGCCCGTGGCTCCAGGCCTATCAGTCTGCTTGTGAACTTGAGTAAGTCAGTTAGCTGCCTTAAGTCAGAATTTTCAATCATAACAAAACCTAGTCCTGAACCAGCATCTCAAATTGGGAATAAGACAATTGGGAGTGGCAAGGATTAAAACAAAGTGGATACAATAAGTGAGTTTTGTATCACTTTTGCCCTTTGATTTCTTTTTGTGTGTGTGGTTTTTGGCCAGGGCTGGGTTTGACCCACCACCTCCAGCATATGGGGCCAGCGCCCCACTCCTTTGAGCCACAGGCACCACCCTGCCCTTTGATTTTATTTCAATTTGGTCCTGGTTTGTAGAATCCATCCAATCTATTGCAGAGCTGGTAAGATTTTTGTGTTTAGGTGTTATGAGTGGTCACTTTCTTCTGATACCCTTTATCTCCTGTTTTAAAACAAGTTAATCACACAGCACCGTGTTTGCACATAGGCATGACAAATCCCATGAGAACTGAGCTTTTCAAAAGAGGTGTGGAGTTGAGCCTCCAAATTGCAGGCGATTGGTACTATAGACATTAAAAAAAAATAGTTTAACTTTAATCAAGGTCATGGTTGCCTTATTTAATCTTTATGTGTCTAAATGTTTACAGGATATTCATGTGAATTTTATGAATCCTTCTGTCTTTGTGACTCAGTCATCTGCCAAAGAAAAAATTAATTCTCCCAGAGAGACAGAGATTAACTTACTGTCCCTGTTTAGTTGCTTGAACTTCCAGTGGGGCAACAAGATCTGTACCCCAAATTTTGAGGTCTTTATTCTTAAAGGGAACTTTCTAGTCAATTCAGTATGACTAGTATTTATTACATCCCCCTCTTTTTTTTCCTTTTTTTAACGTTGTCTAGGTCCTTTTTGGCGTGTTCATCACTTTGATAACTAGACACAAGTGCAGAAAAATGAGTGCTTCTTTACTGCCAAGATAATTAATCTTTTCTAAAACTCTTAGATTGCTGCAGAGCCAAGCTATTTGAGGAGGAAAGAAAAGAGGGAAGTCCTGCCCTAGAGGAAGGAGAGTAATAGTCAGGTGTCAGGTGTTCTAAGGAGCCTTCTGTTTACAGGACACCAGTCCTGGTATGTGTGGGTCATGGTCTGGATGAGGAGAAGAGAAAAAGCCCTAAATTGCTCTCTTTTTGCCTCAGAGCCCTTTCCCCCAGGATTCATCCTGCAACAAGGCAAGTTTTAGGGGCCATGCAGGGGGGTCATGAGGTGTATTTTACCCCTTGACTTTCTTACTCCTTCTCTTCCCTTTATCTTTATCTCAAATTGCAGAGCTGGACACTCCTGGGGAAAGGTCCCCTGAGTGAGCTTTCGGAGAACTGTCTCCAGCCAAATGGGCATCTCTGAAGGGCAGGGGTTAGGGGGTGACCCAAGTAAGAATGAGGCCCCTCATTTGTATGCCCCCTTGCTGTGAGCACCCAGTGTCCACTGAAATGTGAAGTACAGCAGAGCAACTTCCCACCCTTTTAGGCAGGGCCCTGCCTCACCTCTGTCACGTCATCCCTGGGGAGTTTAGGTGCGTACTCTGTCACCGTGAGTGCCAGGTGGAACACTCTGGGTCCCCTTGAACTTTCTATGACCAGGACTGTTTTGCCTCTTCCAGGCCCCCCACCAAGCCTGTTAGTGAAATACACCACACCTCTTCTTGGAATTAGTTTTGTACTAACCTAGTGTGGCACAGATAAGGTTGGAGCCTTTAGGTTAGTGGGGCCTTTGTATATCTTCGTAGTATTGTTTTATCAGCATTGTAAAAAGATCTGGCTTAAAAAACTGCCGGAGAAAGATGAGGTGCCTCTTGCCTAAAATACTTCTGTGCATGAAAATAATGCTGTTGACTGTGGGATAGATTTCTTAAGGAAAAAAATCTGGTTTAGAGTTTAAAATCCCTTTATAATGAACATATGGAGACCATTTTACAATTCCTTGTAGTGTCTTGAGTTTAGTTATAAGGAGGACGTGACGCAAAGCACATTCCCAGTATGCACAGGAGTAAACTGAGCCAATTTCAGCCTTTGTAAATTAGTCGTGTTTTTGTCATGTTTAAATCTCAGATGAGGGGAAATAATACTACCACTCATTTATTTTTCTCCCCCAGGACCTTTTTTGTGCTATTTCAGAGCGTCTCCTTGGGTTTTTAGGAGATGGAAATGTCTGGAGAATTACATAATATTGAAGGGTAATTGGTGCTTGGTGCTAGACAAAGGAGTTCTGAGCAGTTCAGTTCTTCCTCCTCCCACCCCCTGTACTGCAAATAGCAGGCAATCAGCTCCTTTTCTTATGGAAACTGACCTTTCTATAGATGCTGACTTTACGTACAGAATTTGTTGTATAGAATTATTCCTTGAAAATTCTTGGAAACAGATGCCTCATACCATTAATATGAAAGCACCAGTAAGGGTCTAAAAATATTCCACATTGTGTAAAAGTGTTTCCCTCCGCATATTTGTTCAATAGCTACTACCTGGTCTTGTGGACTTGTGGATGCGTGTGGTAGGGAATCCTGGGTAAATGTTGGATCCTGTCCCTGGAGTATTAGTAAAGTGGAGGGGAGGATATTCTGGGCACTGAAAGTGATCTTGATGGTAGAGAACTTTGATTTCACAGCACTGCCACTTTTCAATCCTGAGTGCCCGTGACCAGCTGGGAGTAGATTACAGCATAACAGATTCTGTTCTTTTAGTCAGATGTTCAAACATCACTCTTATTTATTTTTGAGCCCACTAGAAAGCCCTTTGCTTACTTTATTGGGTGATCACTTACATGCTCTGAAAGAATTTTCTCTCTCCTTGGCAATATTGGCAAAAAGCTTGAATGGCATCAGTCTCTCTTCAGTCCATTCAGATTTAGTGTTGTGTTCAACCAGTGATGTAAACATTGGTTGTCTCAGAAAGTGGTAAACACATTCATAATAAACAATTAGCATTAAAAAATACCAAGTTCATTCTTGAGAGTCTAATGAGAAAGTTAAATGACAGAGAGCCTCTTCACTGTTAACACTTCCAAATGCGTGGGGTCAGCCCCAAACACGAGGGTTGCTGCATGGAGGAAGCTTGTGGCTGTCCCTGGGCCTCTGGATTATTTCTAGTTTCTGACAACTGCGGGAAAATGTTGTTTTCTCTGAAAATGTAGGTTTATTTAACTAGGTTTCTTTTTGCTTCCCAATCTGGATTCCATTCAGTCAGTTACCACTCCAATTAACTAACAATTATTTAACATTAACAGTAATTACAGACGCCAGTTAAGCGCCTACAGATGTCAACTGTTAGCTTTGTACCTAATCACTCAATGAAATAGAGAAAGTTCAACAAACATCAATTAGCCAAGCAATTAGTATGAGTTAGGAAAGAGCATGTTATCATGTGTGAGCTGATTCAATTTATTTTATTTTGGCAGTAAAACACACACAGGCAAGCAGCAATAAGTTCCTCAGATAAGATAAAACTCCATTGTTTTGCAGCTTACATAAGAATTCTTTCCTTTCCTGTGCGTAAGTCAAATACACTTTAGCCTGGAATTTATTTAACAAATAAAATTTGTCTCAATTACTCAGAAAGCCTAGCAGTGCTCGGTCTCAGGAATCACCTTTGGTGAATTATGAATCCAGCAAATACACTGTTTAAGGAAATGCCAGAAAACTTCAGTGGAGAAAATGATTGATTCCCACTTGAGTAATCTCTCTGCATTTCGAATTTTTACCAGTTTATTCTTGAACATATAGTGGAATGAGTGCAACAGTGATTTTATTAATTTCATGGTGCCTGAATTTTGGTTCGGCTGTCTTTTATTTAGCCTGCAGCTAACATCAAAGTATTTTACCTACTTGCCCAGTCTGTGCTTTTAAAAGTAGAAACAGCTGTCTATTTTAAAGAGTCACTTTGTGAATTCACCAAGGAGATTCCAAACCACTCCCTCCTCTCCCCTCTGCCTTCCTCACTTCACAGACTTCTGTGGATTGGCTGCCCCTGCCTGGATTTACTGGAAGGGTGCATTCTATAAGCCATGATTTTGTAAAATGGTATTTGGAGATCCATTCTACCTCTAACAGGAAAAGTGGCCCTAGGAGGGTAATGCCTCTGGTTCTCCTCCTAGAAATGATTTCTCACCAACCCCTGAAGCCTGTGGATAGGAATGGAAAAAGCCAATCCCTTATGGGTTGTTCTTTCATGTCTCTGTGGGTGTTATGCGCAGATTCTTCCATTTGTAAAAGCCTCTCATCATGAACTGAATCCAGGAGCCGGAGAATAAATATTCTCTGGAAAATAATATTCTAGGGATGAAGAGCTACCATGTCCCACGCATGTTTCTGTTGTAAATCACTATGTAGCATCCATACAGTGGTGCCCTTGTACAAATTGGTTCTTGAGAGCTGTCTTTGTTCCTCAACATAATTTTGCGTGTTTTGCTGAGGTAACAAAATAGCTCATAGGCTTACAATAACCAGGGTCTCATATTAGATCAACTGTCATTATTCTGGCACTCGGGCAGAAGGAGCAGTGTCCATTGTGATAATTCTTCCAATAAAGAGAAAAGAGCAGAGACAACCAGAGAATGCCTCTTCAAGGTTCCATGTGGATGGGCCATTTCTAGTCATTTCATTGGCTACAGCAAGAGACATGACCATCCTGCCAACAATGGAATTCCGGGGAAGTAGACTCCTCCCACAGAGAAGCGCACAAGAGCAGAGAGAGAGCGAGAGCGAGCGAGCCACAGGGGATGGACTTTGGAAGTAAGGGAAAACCGGTCTGCACAAGTGATGGATCTGCCACCTACCCATTCCCTAACGTCTGACATATCAGAAGCTGTTGCTTCTTAATGTATTATTATAATTGAGTTGGGTTAGTTTGCATTGCCATGATGAAATCAGAAGACTTTTTGTTGGAGATATATTTGACTAATATCCATTTGCTTGGAGTTTATAATAAGTTAAACCTGGTAAGTCATCAAGAAATTAATTGCTTCCTTATTATTTACCTGCTGTAGCTTATTGCTGGTTTTGAGGGACTAACGCTTAAAGCTTCTCCAGAGAAATGACTTTCAGGATCTGCAGAGAATAATTGTTGGACTCATCAGATGTGTAGGCAATGTATAATTAATCAGAGGAGGCAAGATTGCCACAAAACTTTATTGCGCAGTATTATGCATTATTGTGGTTTTAATTACCATTGTACATGGTTTTAATGTGGTGGAACATGTGGATTTGAGGTTGACACAGACATGGTTTTGAATCCTGGCTCCACCATTTACTAGTTGTAGGATTTTGGGCTATTTAAAACACTAGTGTTTTCTTCTGTAAAATGGGACTAATCAAACCCATCTCATAGGTTTGCTGTGAGGATAAACTGAGATAATGTATACAAAGTAAGACTATCTTGTGCTGTATGTTGACCTATAAGTCTTTATATATTAGGCTAAGTATCTTACATACATGATACTATCTAATCTTCATAGCATCCCTTATTTAGGAAGTAATTTAGAAATAGTGTCTTCATCTTGTAGGTAAGGACCCCAAAGTAAAATATGATGAGCTGGCATTTATTGACAAATGCTTTTGCCAGGTATTGTTCTATGTAATTCACTCTTTTCTAAGTGGGGAAACTGAGGCTCAGGGATTAAGTAACTTGCTCAAGGTCACACAGTAAGTAAGTGGTGGAACTAGGTCTATCTCACTCCCCAGGGATATAGCAAAGAATCGAATAAAAAAGCCTCCTGCTGTCACCGAGGGGAACACAAAGCAGGATGGTGATTAGGGAGAACTAGGTGTTGTACGAGGACACCCCAGCCTACATGAAGGTCTTTTTTAGCCCCCACCACCACCTTCCCAAGGCAGTTTATGTTTCCTGGAGGTCTGTAGGAACTCTGTCTTGGTGTTGGAGGTTCTCATCCAGGACTTGTCCAGGATGTCTACCACTATCTGGTCAGATGTGCCTGCTACATTGCAGCGTGGCTTAACTTAACGTGTCTACAGCGTCCTCTCCATACTCAATTCCTGTGCCTGTAAGTGAACAAATCTTTACTTTTCAGCCAGATTTTATTAGATATGACTTAGGAATTTCAAGCAGGGACATTTCCCTAGCAACCAATGACATAAGCATGAAGCCCCAAATCTGTGCTGGCCCCAGGGTTGCTGTTAATAGGGAGTGGTATTCTGTGGGCGCTGCAATCTGCTTCTCTGACCCTCATAAACCTTGTCTCATAAAGGAGGAGGTTGAGAGCAAATCATTGCTTTTCTAAGAGTCCTTTTGAAGAGGGAAATGTCTCAAGTGTGCCCATTAATAGACTGATACGGGAGGCAGTTATATTTGGATGCCTTAAAAGCCACTTGGAAAACATTTTCCCCCTCTTATCTATCACCTTTCACATCTCTCAGCAGAGTAACACTAAAACCTAATTTTAGCCAAGATTACATCATTTTCTCATTATCTGGTTATAGCTGGGAAAGATTTTTCCATAGTAAAGCTCCTCTCTTCAGAAGCCCAACAACTGTGCTAGACTTCTTGTTAAAGCATATAATCTTTATCCATCAACTGGTTTGATGAGTAGTCTTCTGAAATCAGATTTGTCAGCCCTAAAATGAGTGACGTGAATGGTTATTCTCTTTATTCCTTCCATTGGCTTAATGTGCAAATCATATTGAAATTAATTCTTTTCATTCAAAAAATATTGCTCTGGAGACAACAACAGTGAACAGGTAATAAGCATACCATCAGAACAGCAAAAGAGCGTAAACATACAAAAGAACCCCTGTAAACTGGCCACCTAAGGGACTGTAATGAACTGGCCAACATAAGGAACTTGGCCTACTGTACTGACCTGTACATCTGATGCATATCTGGTCTATGAAAATTAGGTCAACTTTAGCAGATGGTCAATGTGGTCAACTGTGGAGATTCTACTGTATTTTAAAATGAGAAAAAAGACCTTTTAAGTGGTATAATGGTAAAGAAGTCACTAATTTTTTTTTAAATAGCCATAAGACTTTTCTTAGGAGGAAAAGCTGACCCAAGGTGAGCCTTGATGGGTCAGCAACCAGAAATAGACCAGTCCTCAGAGTATATCACCCATGTTGAGAGCCACATAGTTGCCAACTTATACTCACCGTTGGACTAAAAACCTAGCCCTTTGAGATTTACATTTAAATAAATCATCCTATTGTTATATTAGTTAATTAAGCTTTTGTAAGATTTTGGGGAGTGTTATGAAAATCTGTATATTACCTATCAACAGAACCTCCTTTTCTCATGATTCTTTAGTTTTATTTTGTTGCTTAAATTCTTGCCAGGTTGGCATATTCCAAGGAGGTAATGGGATGAAAGACCAGGCACAAGGTTAGTGGATGGGGATACTTGTAACCTCACTCTGTCACACTTGGTTTTGTAATTAGTAGCATGAGAAAGTGAGGTGGATGGCTTGGCACCTGTAGCTCAGTGGTCAGGGCACAGGCCACATACACCAAGGCAGGAGGGTTCAAACCCAGCCAGGGCCTGCTAAACAACAATGACAACTGCAAGAAAAAAATAGCTGAGCCTTGTGGCAGGTGCCTGTAGGCCCAGTTGCTTGGGTGGCTGAGGCAAGAGAATTGCTTAAGACCAAGAGTTAGAGGTTGCTGTGAATTGTGACATCATAGCACTCTACTGAGGGCAACATAGTGAGACTCTGTCTCAAAAAAAAAAAGTGAAATGAACTGTGAGATTCCTTCTAGAACTTAAGGCCAACGTTTGGGTTAGAATGTTCTAGGCCAGTGGTTCTCAACCTTCCTAATGCCGCAACCCTTTAATAGAGTTCCTCATGTTGTGGTGACCCCCAACCATAAAATTATTTTTGTTGCTACTTCATAATTGTAATTTTGCTACTGTTAAGAATCGTAATGTAAATATCTGATATGCAGAATATATTTAGGTGACCCCTGTAAAAGGGTCGTTTGATCCCCAAAGGGTTAGCGACCCACAGGTTGAGAACCGCTGTTCTAGACCCTCCCAGAACCTGAAGCTTCTGCAGAGAGCACATATTTTCCCCCAATAGCTGTGGATGAGATTGTGAATCCTTGGCATTTGAAAGAAGTGATGCCTTGTAACCAGTGCTATGATTTCTGTCCTGGACTTATAAGAACTTGTGAACAAAAATAAACCTCTCTGCAGGAAATTGCATCTCTGTAAGAAAGATCTTAGAGCTAAGATGGGGTTGAGCCTTCGCATGAGGGCAGAGAAGAGAATGGGAACTGGGCTACAATTTGAATACCAGCTGTTAGGTATTAAGGTATTAACCTCCAGAATAAAAATAACAATAAGGAGTCCTCCTTCCCTGCCTGTCTGCTATCTTAGATGGTGTTAAAAGAGATGTTCTATCTGCTTAGTAAATGTTTATAAAATCCTGCTGTATATAAAAGTTCTTTCGGGGCTTGGTGCCTATGGCTCAGGCGGCTAAGGCGCCAGCCACATATACCTGAGCTGGTGCATTCGAATACAGCCCGGGCCTGCCAAACAACAACGATGGCTGCAGCCAAAAAATAGCCGGGCATTGTGGCGTGCGCCTATATCCCAGCTACTTGGGAGGCTGAGGCAGGAGAATCGCTGGAGCTCAGGAGTTGGATGTTACTGTGAGCTATGATGCAAGAGCACTCAACCCAGGGGGACAGCTTGAGACTCTGTCTCAAAAAAAAAAAAACAAAGTTCTTTCGGTTCCTTGTGCTTTACTTCTCAAATCGGGTGACTGTGACTGTCTTCACCCATTTCCTAGGCAGGAGTGATGAAGATGGGGGAAGGGGTTAGATCCAGAGAAAGTCCCTGCCTAAGAACACCCCAGGGGCAACTGCCTGACAGCTTCTTTTTCTATAAGATGACTCATTTTCCCACAGTGAATTGCAAGGAGGCTTGGATAGGCCATTCTGGATAATGTCACCAACCTCCCATCTGCCTTTAGTTGCCAGCAGACTCCCACAGTTCATCAGACCTCTGATTCTTCAACTTAATCTAGGTCTTCCTAACTGAAGCAATCTTCCTAGTTTCATTTTGCTAGAAGGTGATGATAAAATGGATCTCATCCTTTCAATATTGTATTTGCTGTTTGTTAGGTTTATAATCTTGTTTCTATTGCGGGAAAATTTGAGAGTAAAGAAAAAACATGGTACTTTTAGTGTCTTGACATTCCCTAAGAGGTGACACAAACTAATACCATGGGTGGATTTAAGGGGGAGCTGGGTTAATATTCTTGTTATCAAGTCTATGGTGTGTTTCTTAGGAGAATTTCATTTCTCTAGACTGTCTCCCTCGCTTTTTGAGATTGAGAACTAGGGGAAGGCACATCACCAACAAGACAGTGAGAATCTTAGAAAACAAAGTCCTGGATTTGGTGCAGGGCACTGCTGCTGTGCGCTCTAGTGGAATATTAGATTGTAAACTAAACTTTGTGGTTTTATTGGTTTGTTTTTTTGTTTTTTGCAGTTGGCTATTGGGGCCGCAGTGTCCTGTATAATGGCCTCTTCCCAAGATATTAGATATAAAATCAATTTGATTTCTACTTCCATGGGGAGAAGAAACTCCTGTATTAAACAGGCAGCTTGGGGATAACTGGTAGAGGATGGTTGTCCGTTTCCCCTATGGCCTCACCTCCCTATGAGAAACTGCTGTCCTGCGACCTCAGCCCTCAAAGCACACCTTTGGGTCAGGCTGGGGCCTGGTTTGAGCTTTCTTTCCTTCTCAGCGCCCTCCGGGTGGAGGAAAGACAGCTTTACTACACCTCCTCCTTCTGTATTAGCTCCAGGATAAAGTTGAAAATTGCCTACTCTAAGGGTTTTTTGGCATTTTAAAAGGTAAGGCTGACTTTCTGAGCCCTCTCAGCATCCTGCCAGGTATCTTATCTTATTCAAATATCCTAATTGCTACTGGGGCTTCTCTCCACTGCACATCATCCTAACACCTAACTGACAAAATAGACCTTCACCTGAGGGCCTCATTATGCTTTCTGCCTGTGCGTCAGGCCAAAAATACCTCCACAATACCTGCTCGACATCCTGAGCTTCCAAGTGACAAACAAATAATTGGGTGAAACAAACCCTGAGTGCTGAGCAGCTGCCATTGGTGTCGGAGCACAGAAGGGTCCACGGCAATAACAGTCAACGACTCTGCCTGGTTCATGTCAGAGCAAATCTTTGAACAGTGGGTTGTGCTGACACCAGAGAATGACAGGTTTGGAAACGGCATGCTAGTTACTGCTGCAAGTGAGGCTTCTCATGTAGACCGTGACAAGCGGCTGTCATTTCCATACAGGTGAACAACTGACATCCTCAAATGGGGAGGGTGGGAAGCAGGCAGGAGGCTGTGTTTGGTGGCAGGTGGGCCAGACTCTATGGAGAGGGGGGTCCTTAAGTACTGGTGGCTATTTGCATTTGTGGCAGAAACTGTCTTTCCCACTCTTCCATCACATAGTCTTCTCTGTTACTCCTTTAGAGCTCTTCTGGGAAAGGGCTACAGAAATATAGCCGAGCATGCTTAAGGGGCATTTTCAGTTCAACACTGCTACCTCTCTGTCTTCCTGGTATGTCACAGATTGGGTTTCCTGACCCAATAGATAGTATTATAGAATATGGAAAAGGCAAACTTTCTGCTGATGAGGAATCCACCATTAAAAGGAATGGGTTAGATGAAATCCGGGTGCAGAATTGGGTCTAGATGAGTGATTCTGGAAGTCTGTCCCCGTATTGCTCTGCACGCGGAGTCTCTGCCCCTTCCCAGACCTACAGAATTTGAAACTCTGGGGTGGTGCTCAGTTGTCTGCTTTGATGAGCCTTCCAGAGGATTCTGGTGCAGACAACACTGGTCTAGATACAAGGAAGAACTGGTTGGCAGTGAGATTTTGTAAAATGCTCAGAGGATCCTCAGGATCACTTGGTGAAATCGTACTCTACAGGTCTGTTGTTGGGCAGCAACCTCCCCCCCTTTAAATATCTGCTCAACCCAATCTGTTCAAAGTGACACCGTGCAGCTACTATTGGACTCTGTTGTCATCCTGGTCATGGGTTTCTGATCCTTCCGCTCTGTCAAGGTTTGTAACTAGGATTCTTTGTGTGCAGGATGATTGGTGGATGCTAAGACTGTCATTAAAGCTATACTTATCTAAACAAAGTTCAAAACCTTGACCTTGGGCCAATGTTATGCTGCAACCAACTGAGCTAACTTACTGAGCTGCTTCTCAAAGACAGACTGTTCTAGCTAGTTCCTGGTTGGCAGATGCTGCATTACAAATATGGGCCTGCCAGCTGTATGAAGCCTTTTTTGCAACACAAAACACATACATATCGGTCTAGCATGCCATGATTACCAGTAACTGTTCTGTAAACAAAGTACCATGTAATTTTTTTATCAAACTACACTACCCAGGGTTTTTTGTTTGTTTGTTTGTTGTCTTTTGTACTACCCAGGGTTTTATAATAATGAACAGCAATGTTTTCACATTTTTTTCCTTTCCTGTGAAATATAAAGTTTTAAGATTATACTAAGTTTGAGTTTTCTTTTTTGGTTGCAGCCGTCTTTGTTGTTTGGCGGGCCCAGGCTGGATTCGAACCTGCCAGCTCAGGTGTACGTGGCTGGCACCGTAGCCCGTTGAGCCACAGGCACCGAGCCTAAGTTTGAGTTTTCTAAAAAACTAATATCCTAAGACGTTTCAGCAATTCACCTAAATAGTAACACACTTGCATTTCTAACAAATAACCAGGCCATGCTAATGGTTCTGGTTCCCTGAGAGCAATTTAAGATTCACATGTGTTGAATTTAGAAATTGGGGGATCTCATTCTTGCTCAGGCTAATCTCGAACTCCTGCTCAAGCAGTCCACCTGCCTCGACCTCCCAGAGTGACAAGCATGAGCCACCATGTCTGGCCAACACAATTTTTTTTTTTTTTTGTAGGTGATAGAAAGGCTTTGTCAATGGCTGCCTTGTGTTCTTTATTGCTGAAATATTTTAAAGCACATCTCAGACATCATGTCACTTCACCAGTATACACTTGAGCACCCATCTATTTTAAAAAGCATTTTCTTAACATAATCATTGCACTAACAATATGCATTCACTCCTCAGTATCATTTGAAACCTGTCGATGATCTCATGTCCCTGACTGTCTCACAAGTGTCGTTCTACAAGTACACGATTTGTTCCCATCAGGGTACAACCAAGGCATGCTTGTTGCTCATCTTAATCTAGAGCGCTGCACCCTCCCCAGCCTCCCATCTTTTCAAGTCATTGACTTGTTGCAGGAACCAGGTCAACTGCCCTGTAGACTGTCCCACATTCTGAACCCTCGTGGCATCATTTAGCTCATTCTTCTGTCTCTCATATTTCCTTTAAATGGAGGTTGGCCTTAGAGCTTTGATTGGATTCGGTTAGACTTTTTGGCAACAAACTTCACGGACATTGCAGTGAGCCTCGTGTTGCCTCACATCCAGGAACACACAGTTTTAGTGATGTCAGAATTGTTCAGTAAATTCATTTGTGGCAACCTGATATTCCAGTTGCCAAGTTTCTCATCACCTCGTCAGTTAGTGGTTTCATCTCCTAATGATGCTTGCCTGATCCAATAATTCATCAGAGATGGCAGAAGGGTGAGCATTCTATTATTATTTCACGTTATTAGCTGAAATTCTTCTGTAGAGTAGAGCTTTCACTTATCAACTAGAGTTCTTTGCTCCCCTTCAAAATATAATAAAAGGAAAGGTGAGATAAATGCTTAATTCTCTCCTTTTAATTACAGGTTTTCAGAGCAGGAAATTAGTACTCTATCAGGAATTTTACTGATAAGTCTATAGGCTTCTCTGTTTGCATTTTTTATTTTCCTTTACATTTTTAATAGCTCTACCCATGCTTTTAATTCTTTGAGCCTTTCCTACATGGTTTGTATATATCAATTGAAGGGACAAAAAGTCAAAAAATAGAACGTTACCAGAAAGAGAGCGCATCAGATGTGCTTTACTCAAATGACACATCCTCTAAGAATCTCTCTCACCTTGCCAAGGTTTGAATCTTTCCGTGGCACTTACTACATCCTGTCTTTATGAAAATCATAGATGTTGTTTCCGCTTTTCTACAAATCCAACCCCACACCCCACCCCAGTCCCCTGTTGTAACTAGCAGAGTACTTTATATGCAGCAGGAGTGTACATTATGTTTGTGGAATGTAAATAATTAAAATATTACATCCTAAAAGTTATTTGAAACTTAGGAATTTAATTTGTAACCAGAGAGGCTAAGTGACTTGATTAAAGATGATAAGGAAAAGCTTATGTTTCACTTCATCTAGTCAACTAAATTATCTAATTTAGATAATCCAATAATCCAGACTAAGCATTTTTGAGGAAATGAACTAGAGGCTGCCTGCATACACTGAGTGCCTACTGTGTGCCAGGGATTGTCACATACTGATTTGTTTAAATCATACAGTAGCCTAGTAGGTCTTTTATGTGTGAGAAAAGTGTCCTGAGACTGGTAAGTGACAAAGTGAGTTCTTGCTGTCTCTTGCTCTTTCTACTATGCTGGCCCAGTCTAAAGGGGGATAGGGAATGGGGGATTTTGTTTAATGAACTTAAAAATGCCTCTTTGTTGTTGTTGTTGTTGCTGAGACAGAGTCCCACCCTACTGCAGTGGCATCATAGCTCCCTGCAACCTCAGACTTGGGCTGTGGGGCATTCTGCTGGGTTTTTCATTTTTTTTAATGAGTCAGAGTCTAACTCTCAGACAAGTCAACTCCTGAGTTCCAGCAATTCTCCTACCTCAGCCTCCCACAGTGCTGGGATAACAGGCATGAGCCACCTCCCCCAGCTAAAAAAACGCCTCTTATTGACAACACTATTTCTCATTCAGAGACTGAACTGTGCTATAATAGGTGCGGGCTGGGGTCAGGGTGGAGGAATATTGGCAATACATTTCTAGCCTGGGGAACTTGAGGAGAGGTTCAAGACAGCACAGTGGGTAACTACCGGACTTTTTCAGCAGAATGTCAGGTGTAATTGGCCATTTTATTCCATGGAAGATTTAGTGTGATATTGAAACCACAGGACTAGATTTATAGAATTGGAGAGGTATATTCTGATCAATAAAAATTAAACTGGAGAAACTAAAGGAATTTGAAGTGATGGGATAGCAGTTACGGCTAGAAATCTCGGTGGAGATTTTAGACCTTGTTGCTGATTTTTGAAGACAGGATCCTACTCTTTTGCCTGGGCTTGAGTGGTAGTGACCTCATCATCGCTCACTGCAATCTCTGACTGACTCCTGGCCTCAAGTCATCCTCCTGCCTCAGTCTCCCAGGGTGTTGGGACGACAGGTGCCCACCACCACACATAGCTTCCAATTTATTTTAAAAACACCCTTGGATTTTGTATATATTTGTATGTAATAGGAAGAGAAAATGGGTCTCCTAATGGGTAGAAGAAAAGAGAATGCATTCCTAGATTAAGCCTTCTTTTCCTGATCTTTATTTATTTGTTTATGTATTTATTTATTTATTGTGAGACAGAGTTTCAAGCTGTTGTCCTGGGTACCTGGGTAAAGTGCTGTGGCATCATATCTCACCACAACCTCTAACTTGGGCTCAAGCGATCCTCTTGCCTCAGTTTTTCTATTTTTAGTAGAGATGGGGTCTTTCTTTTGCTCGGGCTGGTCTCAAACTTGTGAGCTCAAGCAATCCACCTGCCTCCCAGAGTGCTAGAATTACAGATGTGAGCCACCTACCCTGGCCTTTGCCTGTTCTTCAGAAAGTCCAGCACGCTTTGCGTTCTCTGGTGGCAAAAGAAATCCCTGCTATTTATTCATTAAACTTCTTTACCCAGACTCTAGGTGCCAATTAGCCTTTTTGGCAAAGTATTACTTTTAAGCCCTTTTGATCTTTCAAAAGATGCCCTTTGAACTTTCAAATCCAGCTATGTCCACAGTATCCTCCCACCACTTCGCTCCCTGAGTATTCTGTTATACCCAGTTGCCAACTGCCAACCACAGTGACGATCTAGTCATCTTATTTCCTCCATTCCTGCCCCTGGGCTAAAGCAGGTGACTAAGCTGATGCTTCCTGTACATTTGTACTCTCAGTTCTCAAGCTGAACTCTGGAAGCCTCTGGAGCATTCAGCACCCTCTCCCTGTTCACTCCCGCTATTGCGGTTTCCCATTCTGTCTGTTCTCGTGCTGCCTCTACCCCATCCCAGGTGGCCTCTCTGGGAAAGACTGAGGTTGTCTGTGAGGGCACAGCTTCAATGTCCTCTCCTGGACTCAGAAGGTGTCCTCCTCTTGCCCAAGAAGGAATTGGGCCTTCTGCCTTCTTCTCCTGGCTGGCCTCCACGGTTAGTCTGGGGACAAAGATACAAACAACAGATCTAGCACTGCTGGTTGTTCAGCTACTTCACGCAAAGAAACCTCTTTTGATATCTTTCTTTTATTCCCCTTTGTATTAAATGCCTTGTGGTAATTAGAATGTATAACTACTGTATAGACCTGGACACTTGTGAGAGTGAAGCAGACTGCTCTTTGGGACAGCAGGCCTGACATGCAAACCAGGATATATGATCACCTCTGTGATAATTCATGCTTTTTTTCAGTTTGTTAAGTCCCTGAATGCCCCCTAATAATGGTAGCTGCCATTTGCCTGATCCAGCTTTGGCTGATCACTTTATGTAGATGAACCCATGGAGTCTGTCTACCCTTTTGAGGTACATAGTATGGTTAACGCCGCATTGACTGTCAGGAAACTCAGGCCCGGCTGAGCAAGTTGCTCAAGGTTACACATACACCTAGTTAAGTACTTTAAACCTAGCCACAGCAGCCCCCCAGAGGTCAACACTGTTAGATCCTCCCTGTTGTTTGCAGAATTTTCTAGACATCTGTTTCATCAGAAAAGGAATGTACACTGTAAGTGAGAATGTCACCTTCTGAAGTAAATACTTGGTCAGTGTTGCACAGTTATAATGGGCTCCTTAACAAGAAGGAAATCCCTTATTCTTTTCAATAGCAAGTGAGATCCAGGTTGGAGCAAACAGGGATTACCTATCACTAATATTCTCTAAAAGACAAGTTTTGTTTTCTTTTGTTTTAATTTTTAATTTAATTTTATTTATTGATTTTGTTTTGTCTCACTTTGTTGCCCCCGTGAGTTGCTGTGGTGTCATAGTTCACCAGCAACCTCTAACTCTTGGGCTCAAGCGATCCTCTTGATCCTCTTGCCTCAGCCTCCATAGTAGCTGGGACTGCAGGCGTCTGCCACAACGCCCGGCTATTTTTTTAGAGTCAGGTTTGCACAGTCTCCTCCTGGCTTAGGCTGGTCTCGAACCTATGAACTCAGGCAATCCATCTGCCTCGGCCTCCCGAGGGATTACAGGCGTGAGCCACCTCGCCCAGCCTAAAACACAAGTTCTTAAAACCAAACCAATGGAAAAGTCTTGGCCCTAAGCCAGTTAACCCCTACAAAGTGAAATTCTGGTTATCTTTTCTGCAGATTTTTCTCGTTTTATTGTTTTTACATCCCTGGAGTTAATTTAGGATGTTACCTAAATGCAAAGTTAAGCTTAGTGACTAAATATTAAAAAGTAAAGTTCTTAGTCAGGCATGGTGTGGTTCACACCTGTAATCCTAGCACTGGGGGAAGCTGAGGTGAGAGGATCACTTGGGCTCAGGAGTTTAAGACCAGCCTAAGCAAGAGTAAGACCCTGTCGCTAGTAAAAATAGAAAAATTACCTGGGTGCAGTGGCTGGTGCCTGTAGCCCCAGCTATTTGGGAGGCTGAGGCATAAGGATCACTTGAGCCCAAGAATTTGAGGTTGCTATGAGCTACAATGATGCCACAGTACTCTACCCAGGGTGACAGTCTCAAAAAAAAAAAAAAGACATTCTTGATCTTCTTACGAAATGGGAACTTTGTCTTATAAAAGTACAGGCATCTTTTTTTTTTTTTAATTTTTTTAAAGACTGAATTTTATATTTTTTTTAATTTTTATTTTTTATTAAATCATAGCTATGTACATTAGTGCAATCATGGGGTACAGTGTGCGGGCTTCATATACAATCTGAAATATTTTCATCCACGTGTTCGACATAACCTTCATGGGATTTTTCTCGTTTATTGTGTGAAAACATTTGTGTTCTGCATTTAGTAGGTTTCACCTGTCCCTTCTAAGATGCACCATAAGTGTGATCCCACCATTTACCCTCTCTCCACACACCCTCCCTACCTTCCCCTTCCCTCCCTTTTATCCCTTTCCCCGTCTTCTTGGGTTATAATTGGGTTATAGCCTTCATATGAAAGCTATAAATTAGCTTCAAAGTAGAGCTGTATACATTGGATACTTTTTCTTCCATTCCTGAGATACTTTGCTAAGAAGAATGTGTTCTAGCTCCATCCATGTAAATATGAAAGTGGTAAAGTCTCCGTCTTTCTCAGGCATCTCTTTTAAAAAGAGTTCACTCCTGTCCCATTTCCCTGGTCTTCGCTAATCCCTGTCTCCAGGAAACTTTTCCTGCCAAAACCTGGATCATTACTACATGGAGTTTGTTATTTAGGCACATCCAAAGTTCAACATGAAACATTTTTTTTTAAATATATTTTGTTTGCTCTAATATTTACAAGTTTCAAGAGTTGAAGGAAGTAGTAAGTACTCCTACTGCCTCAGGGCATATTGTGAGGGCCTGAACATCAGGTCATTCACAGTCTCCAAGTCACAGGCATTACCAGGTCAATCTGTAGGGACTATGTAGGGGAGAGGGAAAGTGACTATTACCCAGAGGAGAGCTGCTTGAGAGCTTTTCAGCATTCTTCCCTACAGGCACAGGAAGGCCTTCTGTTTCTGCATAGTGTTGTGGAGAGGAATGTGTTTCACCTCAGCTCTGTTTCCTTCCAAAAGGCACTGTTCTTATTCAGGCCACTAAACTACTTCCAGAATGAGTCTCTCTTCCTCTTCCTCACCAGTCCAAGTTTGTTGACCATCTTCACAATTTCTGAGCTTTAGTGGCTATGGGATTCTTCTGAAAGCTGCTTCAGACACAGCTCACTGCTGTACTTTGTGTTAAGCACAGTTGTTTTGAACAACTGAGCAAGTTCAAGTCCAGGTTTCTCTGGGTGGAAGGGATGTCCTATGTCAGATGATGATCTGAAGAAATAGTTTCAACCTACAAAGTGAAAGGGTCTCAAATGATAAGAGAGGAGCACAGGAATCTTTTCAAGGTAGCACGCAAATACAGGAAAACAGCCATTAGACTTCTGGAAGCTCATCAGATCCATAAAGTGGGATAATTTCAGTTGAAAATGAAAACCACTTGCTCTTTTCAATCTTAGGGATTTTTGAAACATTGAGGTATTTAATAATAGCACTACTTGTTGAGCCCCAAATACATGCCAGCTGCCCTGCTGGGCTCTTGATAGCCATGGTCTCTAATGGGGTGCAACAGCCCGCAAGGCTGGGTGGTGTTTTTGTTTTTGTTTTTGTTTTTGTTTTGAGACAGAGCCTCAAGCTGTCATCCTGGATAGAGTTCTGTGGCATCACAGCTCACAGCAACCTCCAATTCCTGGGCTCAGCTCAAGTGAGTCTTTTGCCTCCGTCTCCCAAGTAGCTGGGACTACAGGCTTCTTCCACAACACCAGGCCTTTTTTTTTGGTTGCAGCCGTCATTGTTGTTTGGCGGGCCCGGACTGGATTCAAACTCGCCAGCTCAGGTGTACGTGGCTGGCACCTTAGCCCATTGAGCCACAGGCGCCGAGCCAAGGCTGGTTGGTGTTTTATAGACACTCTGAGAGACCTGCCAAAAGCCATGCTACTGACATATGTTGGGGCTGCCATTTCATCCTTGTATGTATCAATTCATTGATCAGATATTTGAGTGCCTACTTGTACCAGACATTGTGGGGAGGACAGCGGACACTGTGACAGACATGGCTTTGCTCTTAGCAGTTTATATTCTAGTGGGGCAGTCACTCAGATGCTGATCCGGGGCCTCTTGCACCATAGTTTTCTTTGATTTTCTCTTTGATTTCTTCCTCCTTTTCCCCTCCGGGTTTTTGTGTTGCAGAATTGCAAACCTGCAGAAATACTGGCAGAACAATATAATAAACACTCATGTACCCTTCATCTAGATGACCAGTTCTTAACATTTTGCCACATTTGCTTGAATATATTTTTTAGCTAAATCATTTCAAAATTAAAAGTATCGTGGTACTTGAGTATTCATCTCTTGCATTTTCTGCATAATCTCTATACCATTCTCATTCGTAACTAGTTCTTTAATGTTGTGTAACACATAATTCTTTTTTCTTTTTCTTTTTTTTTTTTTTAAAGACAGGCTCTGGTTCTGTTGCACAGGCTAGAGTGTACTAGTGTCATGACAGCTCACATCAACCTCAGACTCTGGGGCTCAAGCAGTCCTCCTGCCTCAGCCTCCTAAGTATCTGGGACCATGGTGCCTGTCACTGCACCCAGCTGATTTTTTTTCTATTTTAGGTAGTGATAGCAATGGGTTCTTGCTCTTGACCTCAAACCATTCCCTGCCTCTGCCTCCCAGAGTACTAGAGTTACAGGTGTGAACCAACGCACGTGTCCCTAATCATTTTAAACGTCCCTTGATTATTTCTAAAGTGTTCTTTAATAGTGAACTTTTTTCCCCTCTGTGTATTCAGGATGCAATCATGGTCACACTTTTTTAGTTGATGTGCAGATCTCTTTAGCCTTTGAAATACAGTCTTCTCTCTCTCATCCCCTCAACCCCCATACATTGAGGAGTACAAGCTGGTTCCTACATTTTGAATTTCCTTTTTTTTCCCCCTCAGGAAACATTATAATTTAGGCTGGGCTGGGAGGAGGAGGTAGTCCCCACCACCTGGGTCTGTATGTGTTTACTATTGTACAAACTAAGGGGCCATGACAGGATATCCATACTGTGGCCCAAACACCAGTGCTAGGAGGAGTCTTAGCCCAGGGAGAAAGTCAACATTCCATATCTCCTCATCTCTTTCCTTTCTCATCCCTGCTAGAAAGATTCTTGGCTCCCTAAATGATCTGAAGTAGAGAGGTTGTCGTCCAAATCAGGGCAGTCCTTAAAAACTAAATCAAGACAACAGGAGTACACAGAACTGTCCTGCGCAAACAAAGGTGGCTGGGTTCCCTACTCTGGAGGTAGCTGAAGTTCTCCAGAGCTTGAGAATATGGCTTCACAGGGCAGAACCCTACTCTAGGCCTGTGTTTGGCATCACAACAGTGTCCCACAGTTGCCCAGGACAGCACTGTGAAATGAGACACCTTTCTGGGCAGCTCCAGGGTGTCGGCTGGGGTTTCCATGTAGATATCGGCGCAGCATCGTCTCAGATGAAGTTGCCACCTTTTTTCAGTGACTCTCACAACCTCTGCACTCCGGCCTGGGCGACAAAGTGAGATCTTGTTTAGTTTTGGAGGCTGGGAGTCCAAGATCAAGGCATTGGCAGGTTTGGTGCCTGGTAAGGGGCCGGTGTCTGGTTCCAAAATGGTGCCTTGTTGCTGATTTCTCTGGAGGGCAAAAGTGCTGTGTCCTCACCTGGCAGAAGGACAGAAAGGGCTACATTTTGAATTTCTTCATGGTGGCTTTCAGCGTATTACTCAATTATTTGTTAATTTTTCAAAATCCCCATTTTCTGTCTGCTCCCATACCAATTTGAGTTTACTTAGATATTTCTTTCAGGTACTTAGAAGTAGCTGCTTTGGAAAGAGGGGCATGTGGAAGATAAATGTGTGGGAGACAGGGAATGTTGTGTGTAGCATGTACATTATATTTTATATGCTATAAATAATTTTGATTTATATAGTCAAATGAGCTTTTGGAGCTCATCACTGAAATTTAAGGATTCTTCTCTTCTCCCCTTTTTGCAGAGATTAGTTGGTAGTTGCCAACAACCCTGGAATTGGCAAATTGCTTAAGGTGTAAGCTTTTCATTAAAAAAGGATTTAACTAATTAGTCTTGACTAGCAAGCTGACAAGTTAACAAGGGAAGTGGGGCTCAGCAACCCTTAAAGTGGGAATTTATAAACATTTATAAATTTAAATGTTATAATATCTGCTAAAACAGTCTTCACAATGTTTGGGGTTTTTTGGGTAATTTTGTGTGTATCACCCTAATAAAAACCAGAAAACCCTATTCCTTTCACATTTCAAACAGATCTAAATTGTGTTTGTATATTTTAAATTAAAACTGTTCTGGATTTTAGGGAGCCTATTGTATCAGGCAGGCCCTTAAATATTGTCTTATTTTTATTTTTGAAGAGCCATGGGCATGGGCATTTTTATTCTTGTAATTTACCTTTTGTTAGTGAACTTGAACTTATTTAATTTGTTGTAAAATAAATTGGAATGTTGATGAAAAGCAATAATTTGGTTAAGTATCAGAATTAGACTAAGATGTGGAAACTGAGGAGTTGCAGCTAAGAGTGAAACATGGAGTTCCTTGAATCACCTGCAGTGAGTGATACTTTACACAGACAGCACTTTTACCTACTCATGCATTAATAAGGAGATTTCCCTTTTGGAACTCTTGACTAAAGGCTTCTTAGTCTTAGTCTATACACACCCTTCCGTGATAGCCTTACCAGATTCAAGCCGGTACACTGACATAGCAGGGGTTATTGCAGAGAAAGAATTCAATGTGGCAGGTACAGTGAGAGGAGATACGAGGATGGTCTCAAATCCACCTTCTAGAGAATTTGGGAGGATAGGTTTTTAGATAATTTGCTGCTCTACCTAACAGATGCAAACATTGCAACCTCATTGTTTGTACCCTCACATTAATCTGATATCAAAATAAATAGGTTCATTAAAAGAACAACAGAAAAAGATAGTTTGGCTGGCAAAGGGCTGGGTGGGCAATCAGGTCTGCTGATTGTCTAGGTTTGGGGTAGAACCATAGGGATGTAGAAATTATCTTCTGATGTTATCAATTCTTAGGTAGGGGTTGCAAGACCAGGTGAGTCAGTACCTTGGTATAGGCCACTGGCCTGAGTGGGTCAGACTCTGGAAATCAGGGCCTGGAAGATTTCTCAAAAACTAGCCTTAGGTTTCATAAGGTTGATGTTATCTATGGGAATAATTAAAGTTAACAATGTTTATGATCAGCTTGGCGCCTGTGGCTCAACTGGCTAAGGCGCCAGCCACGTACACCTGAGTTGGCGGGTTCGAATCCAGCCCGGACCAGCCAACAACAATGATGGCTGCAACCAAAAAATGGCCGGCTCCCTCCCAGCTACTTGGGAGGTGGAGGCAGGAGACTTGCTTGAGCCCAGGAGTTGAGGTTGCTGTGAGCTATGATGCCACAGCACTCTATCCAGGGTGACAGCTTGAGGCTCTGTCTCAAAAAAAAAAAAGAATGTTTATGACCATCAGCTATATCACTCTTTTAGCAGCAATTAAAGGAAAGCAAACAATAGAGACAAATGGAACAATGTGTGGTTTTATGTATATTATTACACCACGACACTCTAACCCAGGGCGGTAGCTTGAGACTCTTGACTCAAAAAAACACAAAAAATCACGTATGAAATTATGCCTACACCTTTTCAGAGTTCAGGTCCCTATCACAGTTTCCACCTTGGGGCCCTTTATTAATTTTATAAAAGACGGTTCCATCTCCATTTTTTCCCGCTCCTTACAACCTGCTTCATCATTGGTTTGGTTCAATGACTTTGGGTTCTAAGTTTCATGGTTGTATTAGGAGACATAATATACCTCAGCTCCCTCAAGACCTTGAAGATGGGAGTTTTGCCCTGATCATAGCTCAGAGAGGCTGAGCAATCTGCCCAGGGCTAGCAGGCTGACAGACGGCACACCGGGGTCTGGTAGAAGGCCCCTAGAGTCTTCTGTACACATGTCACGCACACAGTGCTTTGGGGCATTTAAAGAATATTAAAGGCTCAATTTTTTCCCCCCAGGGAAGCTGTGTTTTAATTTGCCTTTCTGAGTTGTAGACAAAAATATTCATATAGTCCCACTTGTTTTTGTTTTTGTTTTTTTTAAGACAGAGTTTCTCTCTGCCACCCTGAGTAGAGTGCTGTGGCATCCTACCTCACAGCAGAGTAGCTGGTCCTACAGGTACCCGCCACTATCTTTGGCTAGTTTTTCTATTTCAATAGGGCAGGGTCTTATTCTTGCTCAGTCTTGTCTTGAACTCGAGCTCAAGGAATATACTTGCCCTTGGTCTCCTCCCAGTGCTAGGATTATAGGCATGAGCCACCATACTTGGCCTGTATTGTCAATAAAAGAAACTTACCTGGTGCATTCAAGTCTTAGTTTATGGGTCAGTGATTATTATGTAAAATCGATGTGTGAGGAGTCATTACCTGGAAAATAAAATTGGGCAATAAAGGTTAGGTACCCCTAAAACTTATATTTTGTTTATAGATCTAAGTATATACGTAGATGACTTCATTTATAAATGAAAATGTGCCTGTGATTTTGGAGGGACTATATACCTTCAGATATTTCAATTACTTTCATACGTGATTTTTTGTGTTTTTTTGAGTCAAGAGTCTCAAGCTACCGCCCTGGGTTAGAGTGTCGTGGTGTCATAGCTCACAGCAACCTCCAACTCTTGGTCTCAAGCAATCCTCTTGCCTCAGTTTTTCTATTTTTAGAAATAGAGAAAATAGAGAAGGGGAGCTCAAGCAATCTACCCGCCTCAGCCTCCCAGGGTGCTGGGATTACAGGAGTGAGCCACCATGCCTAGCCTCATATGTGATTGTTAGTAATTTGATTCCATGTCTTATTTATAAACTGTGTGAGTATAGAAAGCTAAAATCATAACTAGACTATCAAAAAGGCATAGTGAGAAGTCAAATCTCAGTTTTTAGAAGGAAGCTTTCATTTTTATCCTGAAATTCTTTGTTAGGTGCTAAAGTAATAGATAGCATACTGCTAAAACGGCATTGATAGGACAATCTACACGGATCATTCCAGTAACCCCATACAATTTATTGCCTCTATTACAAGATGTACCTCTGACTTAGTATTAGGGGTTTTTTTGTTTTGTTTTGTTTTTTGTAGGGGTAGGGGGTTGGTACAAAAACCCCTGCCATGTTAAATTGCCACGTTGATTGCAAGACAGCATCTGGATTTCAGAAACATTAAAATATGTGTGTGGGGGCTCGGCGCCTTTGACTCAAAGGGCTAAGGCGCCAGCCACGTACACCTGAGTTGGCGGGTTCAAATCCAGCCCGGGCCCGCCAAACAACAGTGATGGCTGCAACCAAAAAAAGGCCGGGCGTTGTGGCGGGCGCCTGTACTCCCAGCTACTTGGGAGGTGGAGGCAGGAGACTCGCTTGAGCCCAGAAGTTGGAGGTTGCTGTGAGCTGTGCTGCCACAGCACTCTATCCAGGGTGAGAGCTTGAGACTCTGTCTCAAAAAAAAAAAAGTATGTGTGTGGGGGGAGAGTAGGTGGGAGAGAATATGTCTTAGAAATGAAGAAATATGATAGAGTTATATAGCACATTTTATCACATTTTATAATTTGTCTCCTTAAATAATGATTTATAGATCTCTTGAGAAAGAGAGCATGGAATTTGAGCCTTTTAAGAAGACAGAAAAATGACCTTCCCTTCAAGACTTAGACAAATTAAATTGGAGTTAGAAAATGGTTTACTCTTTTCCTCCAGGGTAAATCTTGGAAGTGAGTGCCCTGGCTGAATGTAAGGGAAGGTCCATTGTCAGCACCCTGAATGCCTATTTGAAATGTCATCAGCTTGGAACATTCATTGGCAGAGACTATCAACACCCTGTTTTAAGGGATGCCTTGGGTGGAATGGAAATTTTATGGGCATGTCCTTAATCCTTTTTAATAGGGGAACTGTTTAGGAGAATTATGTTGTAAGAATGAATGAGATTTGGAAACAACTCTAGTCCCTGTGTTCTGTCGTGACTGTCAACGCTAAATACATCTTTATTCTGCAGCTGTCTGAGGATTTTCCATTTAACAACTTAAACTTACATGACATGATAAAGCAGAGAGGACTCCGTGAGAGTCCTAAATCTGGTCTGGGTCTGCCTTTGGCAGATTTGCCAATAGGAATTGATGTATCTGATTTAAAATTTTTGAGAGTTCAGCCAGCGCTTAAGGTTAAGGTCCTTCTGTCTATTTGGTGTCAATTGGTACAGGTAGAGAATTTGAAAGCCCAGAAGTAGCCTCATTGAAAGCTCACAGAGAGATAAATAGCCACATTTAACAGACAGACATTGCTGTCCTTAATTGTATTCAGCTTGAAATAAAGCGTCTGGGAGAAGGAAGGAATCCAACCCAGTTGCATTTTATTAGGGGTCAGATTTATAGTGTTCAGTTTTAGGGGGTGCTTTTGGAATTTTTTGTTTGTTTAACATTTTAAGAAAAGAGTAGAAAGACAGTGGAAGATATTTAACACCTGAAATGCCACATGGAGAAGGTGTATTTATTAGACGCTCTAATTTATTTACTCCTAAAGGAAACCTCCCAAGGAATATTTTGTTATATATATATATGAATTTTGACATTTCTTTAAAATAATTATTGACTCATTCCTACTACCTATTTGAATTAATGAAATGCTATATGGAAGTACACTAAAAAACCGTACTAAACATTCTGTCATGGTATATATCATCAGTGTTTAGATATATTGACATTTCTATCAAAATGGCATTGATATCGGACCTCTTAAATTTCTGTGGCTTAAAATACTAACAGTATGAGGAAAATAAACAGATTAAAAACACAAATTGAACAATGACTGAAAATGCCACAGTACAAATGGAACCTTCTGTAATTCTGTATCCCAGAATTTTTGAGAGGAGAAGATAAAATCTTAGGCATTAAATCCAGAGGCCCTGTCCAGCTTATTGCTCTAGGAGAGCCTCAGGACCCTTTAATCCCCTGGTTTAGAGGATCATATTGTCAAGTCAGAACGGCTTAAACACAATAGCATCTTCTGGAACCCAAATGACCTGTATTGAGAGTGGATCTTGTGCTTTTGTTCTTTTGAGAGGCAGGTATAAAGGATAACATGCCGGATTATCTTATTCTAAAGCATCTGAAAGCCAGTTCCCCTTTCCTCTCAGCTGTTAGAGCCTTTGATCAGATAAATTGTAAAGGCAGACACCCGTGAAGAATAGGTAGACTTTTGTTTTTAGTTATCTATGCCAGCGTTCTGTCCTCACCCTCCTCATCAATTAGTACTAATGAATGTGGGGAATTCATGAAGGCTGAGTATTAACTTTGTTGCCTTGGTGACTCTTTCACAACCTTTGCAGTGTGTAAGGGAAGAGAAGTTACTTTCACCCCACCTCCCGGGAGTAGCTTTCTGATTCTGAACAGATGATACAATTCCCTCCAGGCAAGCATGTGGGAACCTGCACCTTTATACCCAAGCAACAGTAATTGTGCCCAAGTGTGGGTTCAGATTTCTGTCATAGCAAGCAAAAGGAACCACAGCCATGTGTGGTATTACCCAAAAAGCCTGTTTATCACAGGGCAGTTTGTAAAACTTAAGTTTCAGAAATTAATAATTAGTATGTCAGGATGAAGGGACTTCTTTTAATCATCTGATTTATCTGAAAATATATGCCTTGATTTTTATAAGACATGTTAGGATTATACTTCAGACCTGACCTAACAAGTTGAAATCCTACCCCTGGGCATGTGTTAGCTTTGGAAATCTCCTGTGTTGGTGACATCATGAAATTAAAGAAAGGCTATGTCATACTGAATGACATGGGAATATCTGGAGTGATTTTGTCAGTAGCTTACACAATTTAAACAGTGTAAGAGGAATCTGTCTGTAACTTGAGAAAGGCAAACTCCTAAAAGCAATCATTAATTTCTTCAAGACTGGTAGCTAGTCATTTAAAAAAAAAAAAAAAAAAGCTTAAAAAAATCAAGTACTCAAAACTAGCTAGATATTTGGACTGATAAAGGAAAAATGTGAATGGTTTTGTTTGCTTGCTTTCCTATAGGAAATTTGCCCCTTAAACCAGAGTAAGGTTCCTTGAAGACAGCTTAATACAGGGTGGAATCTGGCTAGGAAAAGAAAATATTCCAGCCTCTTCTCCATAGCTCTTGACTTTTAATTTTTAATGCCCAGTTCATCTGTATATTGAGAAGATGAGCTCATGGGTTTGAACAAATTCAGAATTTGTTCAAGAATATAAAAAAATGTAAAATTTTATATGACTGTTTATTCTTTAACATGATAAAAAAAGACTGATGTTTAAGAAAATTAAAATATACTAAGTTTTTGAATACTTCTTCTTCTGGTTTTGAAGATACTGTCTTCTCATTTGCTTTCTGAACACATCTTTACAAATAGCACTTGTGAAAAATGACTTGCATAATTTGAGGGGTAGCTTATGTTGAGGAGGGGAAATATCTTTTCCTTTCCCATTCTAGTTATATGCCCAAGACCCTGTAGTGAAAGACAGATTCAAGAGACAAGATTACAGACATATTTCATATAAGTTTTATGTGACATAGGAGGCTTCATAAGGAAGTGAAGACCCAAAGAAATGGTTAGACTTGTGTATTTTGTTTGTTTTGTTTTGTTTTTTAGAGACAGAGTCTCACTTTATCCCCCTCAGTAGAGTGCTGTGATGTCTCAACTCACAGCAACCTCCAAGTCCTGGGCTTAGGCAGTTCTCTTGCCTCAGCCTCTGAGTAGCTGGTACTACAGGTGCCCACCACAACGCCCAACTATTTTTTGTTGCAGTTTGGCCGGGGCTGGGTTCGAACTCGCCACCCCAATCTCAAACTGTTGGACTCAAGTGATTCTCTTGTTTGAGCCTCCTGAGTAACTGGACTACAGGCGCCCACTACAACACCTGGCTATTTTTTGTTGCAGTTTGGCCAGGCCCGGGGTTTGAACCCACCACCCTTGGTATATGGGTCCAGCACCCAACCTGCTGCCTCACAGGCACAGTCCCAGACTTGTGTATTTTTATGCTAGATTTAAGAAAGAAATGTGGAGAAATGTGATAAAGGTTGGACAAAGGGTATGATATAATGGAGGAAACTTGGCAAGGCCTGAGTGTTATTTTATGAGTAACCTCTCTCATAACCTCTCACGTGAGGACTTTTAACCCACTTGAGGGGAAGGTCAAAAAATCCTTCCCAAGTTTTAGGATCTGCTGTAGGGGAGAAGAGAAGGGGAAAGTGAGTGCTGTTTTCTCAGATACCAACATGCCATATTTTGGGGTAGCCCATCCTGGATCCCATAATTTACATCGAAGAACAAATAAAAATTGTGTTTGCTTTGCAATGGTGTCTTGATCTGTGGCTCTTAATGGCTATTGCTCTGAGATTTTCAAAGCAGATATTTTTGTTTTTAGTGCTTTAAGCATGGTATTATTGTGGCTTTTGTAGTTCAGCATCATCTGGTTGAAAAAACGAGATTGGAAAGAGCCTGGAGAGCTGTTAACAGGTTGAATTTGTCTAGGCGATTTCAAAGCCCATCTGGAAGCAACACTGCAAGTTGTGCCTTTGACCATTTTCCCAATTGGTAATTTTACCAGAAAGAGAAATTCGCATTTTGTGCTTTTTTGTGTGACCTGAATAAGAAGTGCCAAGGCGGTTTGCATTAACTGATCCATTAACTTTCTTCCTCCACAGATTGTTTCCTCAACAGTGCTCCCTGATTAAAAGAAATTTCTCCTCTTTTCCCTGTTGTTCAGTGAATTTACTCTTTCTCCCCAGGGCCCTCGGGAAAGGGAAACCCAAGCACAACCTCAGGGCAGGATTAGCAGCTAGGGAGGAGCCACTTTCTGTTCTTTGTTAAAGCCAGGCCAGTTCTGCACTTAAGAACAGGAATTTACGAAATAGAGTAAAAATGATGGCCATACCTTCCATCTTTCTTTCTCCTGGTACCTTCCAGAGCCTTTATAGACCTCTGAGGGGAACATGGAGCCCCTGTGCAGATGCTTGAGGGTACCGGCACTGTGCCCACCTGCTCTGCCTTTGTCCCCTCCCTGGTTCCTTCCTGGTCAGGATCCCTGGGGACCCAGATTGGCTTCTAACTGGGCTCACACGAGACCCCTCATTACTCTCCCCAGGGCCACTATCTTTCCACACTTCATGGTGTCCAGTTTCTGTTCCAGTTCACTTTCCAAGAAACTGTCCTACCTAAAATCCCCAGTAGGGGAGGAGGCTCTTCCATGTTTTATTAGAGAACTTAGCATTAAACTATAGTTTTCTATTTTAATCATTCTTCCCAACTGTGAGATTCTTCAGGGAACCACGCAGGTCTTACTCTTCATTGAATCCGTAGTTTCAGGCCTTAAGATTTGGCAGTCAGTCAGCAGTTGTTGAATTGTCTAATTATTATTTCCAGGATGAAGCTGGGGAAATTATTCTGTTCCTGAGTCCAAGCCAGGCCTCAAGTGCCCTCCTCTTTTAGATGTTAGGATAAGACATTGAAAAGTTTTTGTAATTGAATGAACTGTGTAAACACAATGCCACGAACCTTTAATTACCGCTTACTGAAGATCATATGACTGTTTAAATACCCATTATTAAACAGTAATAGGACAACCAGTTTTTTATTGAGGTTAGGATTAACAGATCATGAAATTTATTCTTTCACAGTATACATTTCAGTGATTTTTAGCATGTTCTCAAGAGTTTTGCAAGTATCACCTCTGTCTATTATTATTATTATTATTATTTTTAAAGAGACAGAGTCTCACTTTGTCACCCTAGGTAGAATACTGTGGCATTTCAGCTCACAGCTACCTCCAGCTTTTGGGCTTAGGTGTATCTCTTGCCTCAGCCTCCTGAGTAGCTCATACCACTGGCACCTGCCGCAATGCCTGGATATTTTTTGTTGCAGTTTGGCCAGGGCCGGGTTTGAACCCGCCATCCTTGGTATATGGGGCTAGCACCCTACTCACTAAGCCACAGGCATGCCCACCACTATCAATTTTAAAACATTTGTATTATCCCCTAAACAAACTCTGCACTCCTTAGCCTTACCCTCATCCTCCCAACCCCTCAGTCCCACACAAAACCACTGATCTCCTTTCTGTCTTTGGATTTGCCTATTTCTGAGCATTTCATATAGCAATATCATAAAATATGTGGTGCTTTTTAACTGCCTTCTTTCACTTAGCAAAATGTTTCCAAAGTTTCACCCAATTGTTGGTATTTCATCTTGTAATTGGTAAATAATATTTCATTGTATGGATGCATCACATTTTGTTTATGATTAATTAATTGGTAGACTTTTGGGTTGTTTCTATATTTTGGCTATTGTGAATAATGCTGAGGTGAATGTCCATGCACAGGTTGGTTTTCTGTGTGCATGTGTGTGTTCTTTTCTCTTGGGTATGTTTCTAGCAGTAGAATTTCTGGGTCACTTGGTGTAGCTCTTATCCAGCCTTTTGAGGAACTGCTAGACTGTTTTCCAAAACCAACTTTATGATTTTTCATCCCCCCCACAAGAAGAAAGAGTATGAGGATTCCAATTTCTTCACATTCTTGCCAGCACTTGTTGCTGTCTTTCTGTTTGTAGTGGATGGGTAGCATCTCAGTGTGGTTTAGACTTGCATTCCCCTGATGACTTAATGCCCTTGAATGTCTTTTCATGTGCGCCTGGCTGTTTATGTATCTTCTTTGGCTAAATGTTTATTCAAACCTTTTGGCCATTTTTAATTAGACCATCTTTGTATTTTTGAGTTGCAATAGTTCTTTTTTCTATTCTGGATCTTAGACCCTTATCAAATGCTTTAAAATATTTTCTCCCAGGGCGGTGCCTGTGGCTCATCGATTAGGGCACCAGACCCATATGCTGAAGGTGGCTGGTTCAAACCTAGCCTCGGCCGAACTGCAAAACAGAAAAATAGCCAGGCATTGTGGCGGCCGCCTGTAGTCCCAGCTACTCGGGAG
This sequence comes from Arctocebus calabarensis, assembly GCA_963573935.1. Classification (NCBI taxonomy): domain Eukaryota; kingdom Metazoa; phylum Chordata; class Mammalia; order Primates; family Lorisidae; genus Arctocebus; species Arctocebus calabarensis. Next base: position 40,317 of record CAUYON010052092.1, read on the forward strand.
GCTAAGGCAAGAGAATCTCCTAAGCCCAGGAGTTGGAGGTTGCTGTGAGCTGTGTGACCCCACGGCACTCTCCTGAGGGCGATAAAGTGAGACTCTGTCTCTACAAAAATAAAAAAATAAATAAATATTTTCTCCCATTATGTGGCATGTTTTTTTCCTCTGTTGGTATGTCTTTTAATGGACTTTTTTTTTTTTTTTTTTTGTAGAGACAGAGTCTCACTTTATTGCCCTGGGTAGAGTGCCGTGGCGTCACACTGCTCACAGCAACCTCCAGCTCTTGGGCTTAAGCGATTCTCTTGCCTCAGCCTCCCTAGTAGCTGGG
>CAUYON010052094.1:0-70139 GCA_963573935.1 Arctocebus calabarensis
TCATTCCTTGGGGGAATTGATTTACTCTGATTATTCATATTGCCAGAGTTTTTCTGTTGATTCCGCCTCATGATTATTTTTCACTGTTGCCTATGACCATCCTCAGAGTTGGGGAGGTGTCTCTCCCAGATCAGACCCTGGCAGGATCACTCTGTTGTTGCTGGATCTTTGTAGGGATTGACCCTGTATAGTTCCTCTGGGACTGCCCCACCCAGGTAATTCTGGCTGTGGGAGCAGCTCAGGAGTGTGGCATGCCTGGATCAAGAAGCAGGGTGTTGGATGGTGCACTCGGTGGCCTTTGCAAAGGGAGCTCATGCCTCCAGCAGTCTCTGGCTGGAAGAAGGGCTCCAGAGGGAGGGCACAGATAGTGCTCCTCCTGAGTCCCTGGCCAGACCGGTGGGGCTGGTGTGGAGGCAGAGAGGTTAAGGGAGGATGCGGGTTGTTTGGTTTCTGGAGTTCCTGGCCTGGGCAGGGAGGTGGAGGCTTGGCAGGTTCCCAGTGGAGTCCCTGGCCGCTGCTGGCAGCGGGCCAAGGCGAATGCTAATCCGGGTTGCACTGAAGTCCGGGCAGATTTCCTGGCTGCTGCTGGCAGCACCCAAGGTGAGCGCCAATCAGAGCCGCATAGGAGTCCCTGCAGAGTTCCTGCTTGCAGCTGGCAGCAGGCCAAGGCCCTGCAGGGCGCCAATTGGGGCCACACATGGGTCCCTACGGAGTTCCTGGCTGCTGCTGGCGGCAGGCCAAGGCCCAGTGGAGCGCCAGTGGGGGGCTGTGAGAGTCACCCCAAGTTCCTGGCCACTCCAGGCATGGGGCTGAGGCCTATTGGGCACGGATCAGAGCCATGCAGGGGTCCTTGCAGAGTCCCTGGCCAGCGGGTGGTGGGCTCTGTGGCTGTTGTGAGATGAATTTCTTACCTGAGGAGTGTGATTTGGGTTATTCAATGACTCCTGAGTAACTGCTGTTACTAGGTGCTCTCCTGTGGTCCACACAAGACCATGAATAAATTCAAACTAAGCAACTATAATCTTCCATGTTCATGGAGCTTAAACTCCAGTGAGGGTTGAGGGAACAGATAATGAACAAAAGACATAATAAAATGTAAAGTGTAAGGAGTTAAAGGTAATGAACACTACAAAAAGAGATAATTTAGGATGAGTAAGTATATCAGAGTGCAGTGAATGGGCCTTCAGCTGTAAACAGGGGGGAGGCAGCAGGAGAGAAGTCAGGGGCCAGGCAGAGGGAGGGGGCACCATTTGCCCTCTAGCCTTACATAGCAGCTACTAATGTTCATGTTCTTTGCAAAATGTCCACATATGATACATTCATCAACCAATAATAACAGTAACTGTTATCATTACTATTCAGCAGGGCCTGTTCAAACTGGAAAATCTGTCCTGGAAATTCTCTTCCAGTCTATTTGATAAAAGAGAAAGTTCAAGGTTTTGGAGTTTTCCTTATGGCCAAGGTACTGCCCCTATCTTCTCTAGAGGGCTATGCTCATCTTCCCCCTGTTGTCATTCCAGCCCCCCTGAAAATTTTTCTCCACTTCCTCAGGGAGAGCGGAGCATAAGCCAGATCACCCCCTCCTTATAATCTTGCAGTGCTGTCCCTGACTTTAAAACACAGCCCAGAACCTGCTTTAAGTCTTCCCAGAAGCCTGCAGCCTCTGCCCCTGTTGGTTCCTCCTGGGCTTCTGCCATGCTCACTTGCCAGTGCTTGGGACGCTCCTGCCACAATGGCCACCACTTCTGTGCCAGAAATGTCAGGGCTCGCCCACGGTCCTCCCTCCTGGTCACACCTCCCCCAGACGTGCAGGTGCCCAGGTTTTTGTCACTCTTCAGGTTGGAAGGATACACAGGGACTTGTTTGCTTTCCTATTGCTATGAAAGTAAAGTGGATGTTGTTTAGACCCAGGACACAGCTGGTGGCGGCTTCCAAGCTACAGGCCTGGTTCAAGTCGTGACTCTGCCTGTCTTCAAGGGGAGAATTTCCTGTGTGTTCATAGGGTGTCTGAGTGTGTGTGTGAGAGAGAGAAAGTGGGGGGAGGGGCTGAGGGAGAGGCGGTGGGGATGTCTCAGACCTATTTCTGTGTCCAGCTATTTCATGGGGGGGGGGGCGGGGTTGGGCCGATTCAATAGACATGCTTCCAAGTTGGCAAAGAAAGACAGTTTAAAGCTGACCTTCAAGATTGCAGGACCTGTTTTTAAAGAACGCAGGCAATTCACGGGAGACACAGCACACGCTGCCCTCTGTGAGGGCGAGAAATGACAAAGGACCGAGGGCAATACTGGAATCAGGAGCCACACAGAGCCGCACAGGCTACCTGAGTGTGATCGCAGGGGCATCACCAGTGACACACGGAGGAGGCCAGGCAGGCCCCGGTGATGCTCATCAGAATTGCTGCCCTAGCGAGCCCTTGGAAATGTGGTAGACACCCAACAAGCCGTGCTTTCCCACCAAGCTTTTCTAAAAAAATTCAGTGATTTTTTTTTCTAGTAAATGTGCAGAGTTGTACAGCCTTATCCAAAATCAAGATTTACACCATTGCCATTGTCTCTCAAAATGCCTATATGCTCAAGGCTGCCTCAAGCCCCCAGGATGTCATCACCTGAAATCTCCCCATTTTTCTGCATACACTCCACCTATCCGGTGTTCAGCCCCTGGTTCCCGCCCGGGTAAGCAAGCAGCATGGTGAGCTCCTCCAGGGTGTGGTGAGCTCCTCCAGGGAGCAGTGAGCTCCTCCAGGGGGCAGTGAGCTCCTCTAGGGCATGGTGAGCTCCTCCAGGATGCGGTGAGCTCCTCCAGGGCATGGTGAGCTCCTCTAGGGCATGGTGAGCTCCTCCAGGGTGTGGTGAGCTCCTCCAGGGCATGGTGAGCTCCTCTAGGGCATGGTGAGCTCCTCCAGGGTGTGGTGAGCTCTTCCAGGGCCTGGTGAGCTCCTCCAGGGTGTGGTGAGCTCCTCCAGGGCACAGTGAGCTCCTCCAGGGTACAGTGAGCTCCTTCAGGGAGCAGTGAGCTCCTCCAGGGCACGGTGAGCTCCTCCAGGGTGTGGTGAGCTCCTCCAGGGCCTGGTGAGCTCCTCCAGGGCACAGTGAGCTCCTCCAGGGCACAGTGAGCTCCTCCAGGGTGTGGTGAGCTCCTCCAGGGTGTGGTGAGCTCCTCCAGGGCCTGGTGAGCTCCTCCAGGGCATAGTGAGCTCCTCCAGGGGGTGGTGAGCTCCTCCAGGGCACAGTGAGCTCCTCCAGGGCACAGTGAGCTCCTCTAGGGTACAGTGAGCTCCTCCAGGGTGTGGTGAGCTCCTCCAGGGCATGGTGAGCTCCTCCAGGGAGCAGTGAGCTCCTCCAGGGGGTGGTGAGCTCCTCCAGGGGGTGGTGAGCTCCTCCAGGGCGTGGTGAGCTCCTCCAGGGAGCAGTGAGCTCCTCCAGGGGGTGGTGAGCTCCTCCAGGGCGTGGTGAGCTCCTCCAGGGCACGGTGAGCTCCTCCAGGGCGTGGTGAGCCCCTCCAGGGGGTGGTGAGCTCTTCCAGGGCATGGTGAGCTCCTCCACGGTGTGGTGAGCCCGTCCAGGGTGCAGTGAGCTCCTCCAGGGCATGGTGAGCTCCTCCAGGGTGTGGTGAGCCCGTCCAGGGTGCAGTGAGCTCCTCCAGGGTATGGTGAGCTCCTCCAGGGCACAGTGAGCTCCTCCAGGGCATGGTGAGCCCCTCCAGGGGGTGGTGAGCTCCTCCAGGGCGTGGTGAGCTCCTCCAGGGTGTGGTGAGCCCGTCCAGGGTGCAGTGAGCTCCTCCAGGCATGGTGAGCCCCTCCAGGGCATGGAGCATTGAGTCAGCTGTGCTCTCTTGTCCACTCACTGTGACAGGCTCTGGTGCCATGCCCGGCCCTTTAAGCTTCAGGGTCTAGAAGGGCCAGTTTACATTTCTGTTCTTTATACTGATATTCATAACATTCATTTATTGATCATCTCTCATACTCCTGCCTCTTCTCCAGGCACTATATATTAATACCTACCGTCCTTGGAACAGATTTGCAAAGGCAGGAGTTAGCAGATAGATTTTTGTAGATAAGAAATTGAGGCTGGAACAATCCAACTGTCTACTGACTGGTGAATCAACTGCTTACATACCATCAGCTGGTGACATTTCCACACAGTGGAAAACACCAAGCAGTGAGAAGGGATGTGGGGCTGACAACGCTGTAGCACTTCATAGATAATATAAAACTACTATGCTGAGTGAGAGAAGCCACAGCAGAGTCCCACATTGCAGAACTTTCCCCCACATTGTCCCCAAGACACACGGAGTTGGGGAGCTGTCGGTGGGGAGCCCAACTGCTCCTGGGCACCTGGGCTCTTTCAGGGACAATGGAAATGGTCTAAAACTTGATTGTGAATAAGGCTGTACAGCTTTGCACATTTACTAAAAAAGAAAAAAAAATCACTGAATTTTCTTAGAAAAGCTCTGAGGGAAAGCACGGCTTATTGGGTCCACCTATCCACGGGCTTACTAGGACACAACTTGACTTTATGTGCAGTTTGCTGTAACTCATGTTTCCTTATCATCATGTAAGTTGATATCAAACATCAATATTTTCAATATCGAAAAGTGAAAGCACAGCCTAAGGATGGCTTTTGAGACATAGAGCCAGGATAGTCCTTTGTACCAACACCGTTAAGGTTTAAGTGAACCATGATACTCCCTGTGACTTCCTTCACATGCAACATTTTAGGCAGTTCCTGTAAACATCTGTTACTAAGGGGGCCACCTTTGACCACTCACGAATTCCAGCCTCACTTACAAATATGACTGCATATACTCTCATGTACATCCTCATCCCATGAGGATCATAAAATCATGACTGGTCCTATTTGCAGGCTGCCAGCTCAAATTGCATAATGGTTTTATGATGTGGCAATGCATACTCAAAATGGTCTTTTCTTAAATGCCTTCCTAACAAGCTGTCATCAAGAATGTATTATGCATTTACCATGTTTTATTTCTAGAAATGAAACATTTACAGCACTATGGCTAATTCAGTCCATGAGAATCTGGGATGTTAGTCATCAGGTCTCCAAAATGGCATCATCAGCAGATAATTCACTGCTGAAAATCTTCCTCTTGCATCTAGAGGAACAAAAGGGAAAACAACAACCTTAACAAATACACAAACACAATAAAAAAAATAATGAAAAGAAAGCAGGCAGGTCCCTTAGTGAGGTTCACTGCCCATTTCTCTAAAATGCCACGATGCCTCCCATGGGATAGCTTTCCCACTGGGAAATGGGACAATGACCTCCACGGCCAGAAAAACAGCCCTTGCAAAGATAACGCCAGTGTATGTCCCTAGACGCGACGTGACATCTACTCTGAACCTCTCCATCCATCTTTCACTTGGACTGAATGCTACTGCTGTTTGAGTCCTCTCCTAGCAGAATCATTTTAATTCTCTCCACCTCCACATAACCTCAAAGACAGATGAAGGTCACCTACCTCATCTATCCACAGTCATCTGTGCTTAAATATTCACTGACACTGATTCTAACCTCGCAGGAGTTAGTACCTTTTGTAAAGAACTCACAAGGGGAGTATCATGGTTCACTTAAACCTTCACATCCAGAGGAGTCCTTTGTATATTTCTGCCCCAAAGAGATTCTCAAATAGATTATTTCCAACTTGTTACTTAGAACAAGCAAAATGAAGCTTAGGAAATGGAGGATGGGATTTAAAAGAAGTTCATGTGCCTGAAACTCCACTGTTTAGCGACCCCACGCTGTCTGTCTACTCCTTTACCCTTGTGTTTCTCCAAGGTTCATGCTCATGAAACACCACCGCCGACAGAGGCCTGGACTCTGTCTGCTCTTACTTTTCTTTTTTTTTTTTTGTAGAGACAGAGTCTCACTTTATCGCCCTGGGTAGAGTGCCATGGCGTCACACTGCTCACAGCAACCTCCAGCACTTGGGCTTAAGCGATTCTCTTGCCTCAGCCTCCCTAGTAGCTGGGACTACAGGCGTGCTCTTACTTTTCTACAGGTTGCTGCCAACAGGCTGAGGCATGGCCACTGTCCCCATGCACAACTTCAAAATCCACCTGCCAGTTTGCAGAGGTGCAAACTCTCCAATCTGATGATTAAATATTATGATTAAGATACAGGTAAGATCTTGAAACACAGGAACTGATCACTAGATGGGAGCTGATCAATAGACCAGGGTTCCATGTATATGTCAGTCATGGACCTGGTATTTATAGCACAACTGTTAGGACAGTAAAGTTATTTATGCCTAGGTCACCCAATAAAATAATTCACGTAAACAAAAAGTTTTCTAAAAAGAGCTTTGTGAAGTCACTATATATGTATGTATGTGTGTCATTCATTGACAAGTATAATCTATGCCATGACAAGCTGGATTTTACTTTCCCCACAATACAAAGAAACAAAAATGCTCCAGCATAAGTTCTTTCAGCGATATCCAGACACTTTCTGGTCAGCAGGTGACAGCTGTTACCACGATGCTCCCTGAAGCCATCTTTCTGTCATTTCTTTATGTGCATCCCTTTGGCTCAGCCACATGAAAAGGAACTAATACTGTTAGAGGTATTGCTGTCACACTATAAGGAATGCACAGCTCCAGATAGCTGCTAGTCAGACTGAACCAAGGACACCACCCACGACGATTGGAACTTTCTGTAGGATTCTTTTGATTAAATGCTTTCAACATGTGTGCTCTCTGCATTCTCTCCCTCTTTCTCTCTCTGATATTTCATCACCAAATCATCTAATCAGGGGAGCTGATAACCACCCACCACCTGAGCTGCCAAAGTCACAGAGCCCTCCAACCCCCCCTCGGAATCAGCTTTCTGAGGAAGTCTGTGCAGAATTACAGTTGTCCACTAGGCACAAACCAAAGTCATCCAAAGTCCTTGTGTTTGTGATAAGATCCAACCCAACCTTGCACAAGCAAACAATTAGACTCCAAGGACACCAATGATGGAAATGGCCCAGGAGGAGACATGGGTGCTGTGGTTTGGAATCCAGGCTGGCTTTCTTGCTGGCCGTCAGCTTCTGCTGAGTGAGACAATGTGTCTGATCTGCAGATTCCTCTTATACAAAATGGAATAGAAACTTTTCTCATGGTGTTATGAATCTGCCTATAAAACAAATGCCTGGCATAGCACAAGTGCTTCTCTAATAAGAATTCCCTGCTGAATTGCAGGTTCAGACTTTTTCTGCCCCAAAGCTCTTATTTGAGAGTAGGTTGAGAGAGGTAAAGTAAGATAAATAATGCCCTTTGAATAAAGCCTTCCAGGCCTCCCCATTGTCTGGTCACGGAGAGTCACCATCTGAAAAACTGCTATAACTTAAAAGTAGGCCAAATCCTAACAATGTTTTAGCTTTTTCTATAATAGAAAAACATTACTGGGTGCAGTAGAAGCTACCCTTCTGGGCAGAGGCAATACATATGGGCTTCGAGAACATTATTAGCGTGAAGAGAGGAAATTGTGGGAATGATACATGAGGGAAGGCTACTTAAGACATTAAGGGAACTGGGAAATTTTGCTCATCACAAAAGGAATTTTATGGCCAGTATCTAACTACACATGATGGCAGCAGCAAGCAGATTCTTCTGGTGCACCTGTGTCTTCAGTGAGATTTTTGCCTAATATAAGAATTAACTGTTTGTTACACACATGGTCTCTACAGCTTTGCTCACACGTGCACTGTATCCTGTGTCACAGCCACTCTATCCCATGACAGGGCCCAGAGTGAGCCATGCCTCTGACAAAAAGTAGATGAAAGACTGAAACCAGAGAGAGGAGAAGGGGATTGACTTTGAAACCAAGATCAAACAAAAATGACCTCTTAAAGTCTCCAAATCTAATCCATTTTAGAGTGCAGAAGATAAAGGTGAAATCGAAACTGTGAATAATTGCCAGATCAGAGGATTAATCTCCAAGCTATACCCTGGAATGTGATACAATGTCAAGATGTAATTAATATGCTTGCTCCTCACAGATGCGGGGTAGGGCAGATGCTAACTCCTGATCTTATCCCAGTGTTAGACAATGCCATGTGTACACAGCATAGGTAGTAAGCTGGCCTATTTTCACATGTAAACTGTACAATTGGTGAGATTAGCAAATCATTCTCAGCAGAAACCTACAGACCAGAGTGTCCCATTCTGCATGCAGAGGTCCAGGGCTTCCGGGCACGTGGCTACCTGGTGGCACCTGGGCTGGCTAGTTCTCAGCCCCTGGCGCACAACATGATCCTGAGTAAGGCCATGCTGGGGGTTGTGTTTGTTAGCTTGTTTTAAGTGAGCACAAGTTGTATTTTCACCAGTTTAAGTAAATGTAAACCTGTACATGATCCAGATACTGGTGTCCTATAACGTCCCCACACCTGCCACAGCCGGCAGGTCCAGTTACAGGTATTTAGAGATCTCACATCTGAACCTATTTCAGAGATGTGGCAAGACCATTCTAAGACTGTCACATGCCAGTCAGCTCCGGTGCTATCCCTAGTGGGGGAGGCATGACACGTGTGTTTTAATATTCATAAGAAGGGTAATACCCGGCCACTTCTAAGTGTGGGGGGTCAGTGATCTCAATTTTATTAGGATGCGTACACCCATAAGCTGCTTCTCAATTAACATTCTCTTGGACCTCTGGAGGCTGGGGCTGGGGAAATACTGATTGCTACCAGGTCCAAAAAAGTTTTTAAGTAGCAAACATACAATTATGTTAAACATAAAGCAATTTTAGAGATTCAGAACAATGATGCTGAATGGTGAAGAAAAAGCCAAATGAATCGCTGGCCTTCTAAGGAATAGACAGACTTCTCTGCTTCTGCATATGGCCTGCTTGTTCAGCACGGCTCACGCATGTGTGTGTGTATATACATGAGTACGTGTGTGTTCCTGCGTGTACTTGTGTGTACCTGCGTGTGTGTTGAAACATTTGCTATTTTCTCCCAAGCCTCCTAGACATCCTTATACTTCTTGGCTAGAGCAGACTGTGCTTCTTTTTGGCTGATTGTTCTGTAATCTGTCCCCCGTTACTTTATCACCCAAAGATGATCTGCAGAGGGAACAGCTAAGAGTTGCCTGTCTTAGGTAGGTGTATAAATTCACTTTGATAAAGTGTCTGGCCTCAGGCCTATAGAAGATGACAAACCAGTTTCTTCTTTTGGAGTGATTTAGAGCAGCCAAACTCACAGTCTGAAAATACAAATACATGCTGTCACACACACCCTTGAGTTCTGATTTATACCTGTATAAGTCATGAAATACAACTTCCAGGCCTACTGAGGACACATAGTGCTCCTTCTCCTTCTGGCACGCTACACAAGAGGTTTAATTTTAATAAAAGTAGTGAAAGAAGCAAAAACAGCCTCCCGTTGGGGAGAAATGTCTGATTACATTGGGTCTGACAGCTCCAAACCCATACAAGAATAAGTCTGTCACCCTGCCTAACAAGGCAGTCCTTTTCACAGATAAGGCTGGAAATTCCCCACTTTAGTTTTGGGATATCTTTTCCCTGTTCAAACCAGTGATTGTGCAAGTGATTTTTTGTGAAGCAACAACAAGAATATTGGTTTCCCATTAAAAAAATTATTCATTCATTAAAAACATTTTTTATTGGGGGCTTTACTATGTACCAGGCATTATTAAAAGTGCTAGAGATAAATCAAAAAAGAGTCAAACATCTCTGCAATACTTTCAATACATAGCATAGTAGACAACTTGATTATTGTTAAGGAATCATCTTTTAACTCCAAACTCTCCTTTTAAATTTGTTTTGTGATACTGAGGCTTGAGTTCCACAAATCCCATTTCTGTGTTGCCACCTGCTCCCACAAATAGAGGATGGGGCAGACTGAGAAAGGTGGAAGAACCTGTCCTTCCTGTCTCGCCCCTGTAAACTTCCCATCTTCCCCCTCACTTCCCATCTTCCCCACCCTTCTTTTCTGTCCCCTGTTTGGTCTCTGTGCACGTCTTGCCTGTTCCCTGTAAACTTCTTGTTGCTCCCTGTGAACTTCCTATCTGCTTCTTATGGACTTCTGTCTGTTCCTGTGAACTTTTCTATACTCCTTGTGGACTTCCTTTCTGGCTCCTGTGGGTTTTCCTGTCTGGCTTCTGTGGACTTCCTGCCTACTCCCTGTGGACTTCCTTTCTACTTCCTGTAGACTTCCTGTCTCTTCTGGGTGAACTTCTTGTCTGTTCCCTGTGGACTTTTGTCTGCTGCTTGTGGATTTCCTCCCGTCTGGCTCCTGTGGGGTTTCCTCTCTGGTCCCTGTGGGCTTCCTGTCTGTCTCGTAAACTTCCTGACTGGCCTCTGTGGATTTCCTGTCTGTTCTCTGTGAACTTCCTGTTTGCTCCCCATGGATTTCCTATCTGGTGCCTATGGGCCTTCTATTTGCTGCCTCTTCCTGCCAGTCTTGCCTCAAGGCAGGGGAAGTTTGCTTCAGGAGCAACAGCTGTCTCCTCAGACTCCTAGCACCAGGCAGGGATTTGAGGCCCCACTGGAAACTTCTGAATTTTAATAACCCCAAGTTGCCCCTCAGTTCTCCCGCCCTCAGGGTGCAGCTGCTTCTTGCTTTTACTGCATAATGGTGCTCTAGTATTCCCTTTTTAATTTTTCAATTCTTTAATGACTACTTAGTGCAGTGTATTAATTCTCTCCCTTTAAGTAATTGCATGGTTTTTGTCTGCTGACTTGGGACTTTGACTGATAATTAGTGATAAATGCTAAGAAAAATAAAACAGGGATAGAGAGTGTGTATGTACATGCATGTTTGCCAAGTTTGGTGGGTTGGCTAGGGCGAAGATTAAGCAGAAAAAATTTCACATGTATATTAGGAGATACAGTCAGGCTGCTCTAGCTTGAATCCTAGGCAAGGCAGAATCTTGCTTGAGAGCTTGGTTTTATTGGGACTCTTTTAGTCTATTTGGGTTGGACATTCGTGTGAATAGTCATTCTTTTAAAAAGTAGGCTTCAGGCCAGACAAAGCAGCTCATATCTGTGATCATAGCACTTTGGGAAGCTGACAAGGGAGAATCACTTGAGGCCAGGAGTTTAAAACTAACCTGAGCAAGAGCAATAACCTGAATTTACAGCAAATGGGAAGATTATCCAGGCATACTGTAACACTGCCATAGTCCCAGCCTGGGGGGCTGAGGGAGGAAGATCACTCAAGCCCAGGATTTTGAAGTTACAGTAGGCTATGTTGATGTCACTGAGCTCTAGCCCAGGAGACAGAGTGAGACCCTATCTAAAAAAAAAAAAGGGTTTCAGGAGCCCTGTCCTCGGATGGTCCTAGGCATGGATCATGCCTAGAAACAACAGCAATGACCATAGGGATGAGGTCCAGCTCCTCCCGGAGGATAATGCTGACTGTTTTCAGGTTGATCTTGGCCAGGAAGACCCGTCACTACACTGCTCTGCAGATGAGCACCATTCCAATGACTTTTATGACAAGTATTCAATGACCACAATGAGCGTCCATGATGCCTATTGTTGGTGACAGAGACCTCACATAGGGACATCAGGAGCGTCAGACAACAACCAGAAGGAAATCCTGTGCTTCTGTCCTCTCTCATGTGACTGGGTCCAGATCTCCAATCCAAGGACATATCTGTTTTATTTTTAAATCTCTACACATATTCTAACATTTAAACTCCATCAGTTTGTTCTTTCCTATCATGACAGGCAACATCATCCAGAGTTTTTCAGTGAGGACTTCACTGGACAGAGAATTTAAAGATGTGCATACTACCCCCATCTAATACCAGTGGTTTTATGACATCCACAAGTCTCCATATCCCTGTGGATCTCAGTTTCCTCACCTCAAAAATGAGGGAAGTGGCACAAAACCATAGATTTTATGGTCAAAATTTGATAATCATCTAATTTGTGTCTATAACTAACAGTAAACTGGTAGAAAAATTCATAGTTACATCAAGTATAAAAGTTTATTTTATAACATTACTGGTATATTTCTAGCGATAAAATACATTTGTTTCTGTTGATTTCAAAATTCTACTATTACATTTATTCTTAACCAATTAGCATAAATTGATGAAAATTTTCATGTTTTCCATTAATTCTTACAACCCCATCTTGAATTTCCTAGTCACTAACAGCTTTAGGCATACTTTATCTCAGGAACCTAACTCTTCCTCACATGCTTCCCAAGTCTGGCTCTCTCATCTGCCTACATGTGCCATCATTGGTCTTTGCTGAAAGTGACACCTATCTTTCAACACTCATATTAACTCTCCTGACCATCCCTCACATGGGTTCTTCCTTTTTACTCCTGTTTTATTTACCCAGCTGAAGACTGTTTTAAAAAGTCAGTTGAAAACTTGGCGGTATTTCAGACAGCTTCCTAGGATTTATTAGATGCTTTAGAAAAATCTCTCAATAACTAGGATTTCCAAGGAATCCCTAGAGTTTGTGGCTAGAAATAAAACCCAGTACAATTCAGACCAGAGCCTTGAGTGAATTTCCAACCAAGTGAGAGAATAAATAAATCGGAGGAATACATCATTTATAAGTTTTGCAACAGTTTTGAAAACAAGAGAATAATAAGATTTGAGGAGAAGTTCTTTAGCCATCCCATGCATTAATGCTTCAGCAAACATCATGTTTAATATGTGAGGACCTCAAGTTCATGCACGTTTGATGCCAAGGATAAGCTGATAGACTTTTTTTTTTTTTGCTAAAGTGCTAACACAAGTACAAAACCTTCATGAAACCCTTCAAAGAAATTCATTTTTGTCATATGCAACAGAAAATATTCCTGAAAAGAAACTTCATTTGAAAATACAGACTAATGGAATTTCTAAAAGTAGTTTTGTCAAAATCCCTAATTATGAAACCATTTCTTATTGAAGTATATATTTCAAAAAATGGATGGTGCTTGGCTTTATTCATAGAAATAAATTAGATGAAACAAATTATAAAACTAATTTTGTATTCGTTCATACCCAAAAATAAAGGTTGAGAAGACACAGTCTTTTTATTTTGTAAATTCAAAATACAATCATTCATTCTCACAGCAAAAGTAAATTTGGGTTTTGTGTAACAAAAACTTAGGGATGTTAAGATGAATAAAAAAGAATTCATGAAGAGTTCATTGTCTAGTCTTAAAAAAACTCTGCAAATAGGTAATTGCAGAATGAAATCCTATGTGTTTTAACAGAGGTGCCTCATACACTACAAATGAGGTCACAAAGCTGACAGAGTTCAATTCTGAGGAGGTTGGCACTAGAATGGAAACCAAAGAGAAAGTCATCACACCTTAGACAGTGTGCACAGGCAATGGCATGGGAACCCGGACACGTGACCCCTCAGGTCCCTATGGGGCCACGCCAGCCTCACGATGGAGGGAAACAGTATCGTGGTTTCCAATGCTGGGTCTGCAGTCACACTGCCTAGGTCCAATCCCACTCTCCTAAGAACATGCGCAATGGGGATAATAAAGTAGTTTTGGGTAGTCGTATAAAATGTGTTATTATGAGAGTGGTTGGCCTCACCAGACTCAGATAAGTTTGGTAACCACTGCACAGGGAACGTGCTTCCCAAGCCAGCCATCTCTCAGCAGCAGAGCCAAGCCACAGTGAGATACCACTGACATTCACTAGGACAGATAATTATTTTTACAAGGACAATAACAAGGGTTGACAAGAATATGGAGGAGTGGGAACTCTCACACCTCGCTGGGGCAACACTAATACACAATGATATAGCTGCTGTGGAAAAAAGTTTGACAGTTGTTTGAAATATTAAGCATAGAATTTTAATAAGAACCATGAATTGCACTCCTAAGTGTATACACCAGAGAAATAAAACACACGCCCCCACAAAAATCGCACATAAATGTTCACGACCTGTTACTCACAATAACCAAAAAAGTGAAAGCAATAATGTTCCTCAATTGATAAATGGATAAATAAAATATGTGGTGTGCACACAGAATGGATTATCATCATATTTAGCAATGGAAAGGATAAAGTAGTGGTCCAGGCACAGTGTGGGTGAGCCTTTATCATGCTGTGCTGGGTGAAGGTAGCTCATCACAGAAACCACACAGGGGGCTTCTGTTTATAATAAAAGGCCAGATCTGCAGACCAAAGGAACACTGGGGATACCTAGGACGGAGCCTGGGGCACTGTGCACTGAGGGGAGAGTTTCTTTTTGAGGTAATATAAATGTCTCCAATTAGATTCTGCTGATAATTTGCACAACTCTGTGAATATACTAAAAACTACCAAATTATACTTTTTAAAAGGTGAAAGAGTTAATCAATAGAGTTCATTATTAACTTAGGGGCAAAATATATCTCAATCAACCTATTTTTTCTAAAACAGTACCTATCCCATAGACTTGCAATCAGGCCAACTGAGAAAACAAACATCAAGCAAAGCATTTGGCACAAATAATCCATAAGGTGCTCTGGTTCTTTCCACTGTTGTTATTGTCATCACTGTTTCCGGCACCGTAACTAGTCCAGTAAGTCTTAGGGAACATTTATGGAGTTGCACGATTCCCATGTACATCGTGTGGCTGGTGACCACACAGATTTGTGATGTCAGCTGGTAAAGACAAATATAACACATAGCATTTTGTAAGGTTTTGTTAAATCTTCTTTAACTAAAAAAGAAGTTTTCAGTCTTCTTGGGTCCTCATTGTTCATATTGCCATTGTGAACGTGAGACCTAAAGTAAATGCTGGTTTACTTTTGCCTGTCTTCTTCATGAATATTTATTTACTATAAGTAGGACACCTCCACCAACTCTTCACTTTCACAGGGTTTCTTAAATCAGTTATCAGAGGATGACACTCAAAATCTGAGAATCAGGGGAAAAACAGTGTATTGATTTGGAAATTATATCATCTCACAATTGTAACCTGTTTTTTCTTAAGTAAATGCTACATGGTGCTATACTCCTCATTAATTTTTAAACTTAAAGTAACACTCTCATCCTGTCGATTAAACAGAGAGAGTAGAATATAATGGGCACACCATTCCCGCTGGAAGGAATCTTGTTTACAAAGTGCTTTCCCTGGGCTCTGCAGAGGTGTGCCCTGTTCTCAGGTGAGACGAGGATGGGGTGGGGACTCCCAGGGACCCCAACATCATTAGAGAGCCAGCCATTCAGGGCCCTGTAAGAACCTTAACTAAGATCCACTTTGGACTTTAATTAGAAGCGAAAAGAACAGAAGTTGATGACAACAAAACAAAAAGGAGCCTAATGCAAAGATGCTGTTCACAGCCTAATGTACTGTTTTTCTTAAAATGTTAACAAGTTAGGAAGATGAGGAATGATTAACCATTAGGAAAGAAATTCCAGAGCTGGCAGCTAACGCAGGCTCTCCTTCCACATTCTATTATCTGGCTAAAGAGCCAGAGCTTTTTCTTCTTTCCAATGCCTTGGGTACATCCTACCTGAAAGCAAACACTCCTAAACCTCACTCCCTAAATTCTAGTTGAGGTCACATACACAGGACCATCTACAGACACAGTATCAGTGAAGGTGGAGTGCATGTATTTGGGAGATTGACGGGGAAGAGATACAACTTTCTATTCCAGTGACCACAATATTACATGCCAGTGTTTATTCTCCAGAGGAGCATTTTGGCTTGTTTCTTATTATTTCTTTTTCCTTTTTCTTTCTTTCTTCTTTTTTTTTTTTTGAGACAGTCTCACTGTGTCACCCTCGGTAGAGTGCTATGGCATCACAGCTCACAGCAACCTCCAACTCCTGGGCTTAAGTGATTCTCTTGCCTCAGCCTCCCAAGTAGCTGGGACTACAGGCGCCCACCACAACGCCTTTTTGATTGTTGCAGTTGTCATTGTTGTTTAGCTGGCCCTGGCCCGGTTTGAACCTGCCAGCCTGGATGTACATGGCCAGCGCTACCCACTGAGCTATCAGCACCATCAGTTCCTTCTCATTTCTTTATCTTCTGTGTAATATCCCAGTTCTAACTTTCACTATTAACTTACATCAAGATCACAGAGAGCTGGAGATTTCAGGCAGCTGCTGCCCACCTTGACCCCAGGACAGACTTCAGGGCAGGGTCAACTGCCAAAGGAGAGACCTGGCTCCCAGGGACCTGGGGACATCGGCGAACTCGTGTCCTGCCAGGGTAACGAGCTGCACCTCGCCCAAACTTCTCAAGCAAATCCAGGTTACTGAAGCCTGGAGGGCACAGCCACCTTGCTGCCACACAGAAGCTCCCACTTCTGGGTTAAGGCTTCTCGGAAATAAGCCAAGGGAGTGTCATCTTCATTTTGTGTATTATGTGAAGCGTTCTGGTCCATTAATTGAGGAAGATCTATTTTCCTTAGGGGAGTGTGGAAAAATCAGCTACACTATTTTCATGCTTAATGAAAGTGCCAAATAACCACCACCCCGCCCCTGGCAACTCAGACCAAAAGCCTCTTGCAAATGAAAGTAGAAATGAGATCAACTTGTATCAAATTCCCCTAAATAGCAGCATGCTAATATTCCAAAAAAATATTTTTATAGGATTTCGCATTTGTGTATATTTTATGGACTTGGTTATGAATCCATGTCCAGTCCGCTCTCTCACACACACAAAATCCCTATAAGGTCCAGGGCCTGCTTTTCCTCTCCTTAAAGAGGAAAGAAAATTTAAGGCAGACTGAAAGCATTTCCGAGAGAAGCAACAGCCAAACACCTGTTGCTAAACCTTTAACATGCTCCAGACCTTGACATGTTTCCATCACACATTTCCACTCTGCCATCCAAGGTACATTTCATTCATCTCTGTCTATAATTCATCTGTGGTCAAGAAGTCAAGTATAACCTAAGATTTTTATTTCTAGCAATGTGAAAATATTTTAAGAAAAGCCATTGAAATTTCAGCTTGGGTAGGCCTGCAGGATGCAGGGAGATTATCGACTTGGCCAGACGCTTCTCACTCCAGGACCCCGGTGAAGTATAGCACCTAAAGTGACGGGTGCTGTCCAGCTCAGATATCCAGACCGTGGGAAATGCACCATCAGCCCAGTAAGACTGCCGAGGCCTTGTTGCAGATGAACACTCTAATTTATAAGCATGTGAGCATTATCAGAATAACAGGTGCTAAGTACTGAAAGTCATTTAAATAATCTCATCAAATAAGCTGTATGGAAAAATCTGGTGAATACTGCTGCTGTTCTATTTAAATGTAGACATTTCTATGGTTTTTATAATGGGCATGGTAAGTTAGAGTTAAAAGGTTTTCTAAGAAGTTAATGTGCTCAGACCTGGCCAGAAGTTCTCCCACAATTATCTTAATATAACAGCCAGGTGGGTGTGCGTGCTGCTTCTCAGGGGGCAGAAGTGGAAGCAGGATGTATTCCTGAGTACTGCCCGGCCCCCCACTAATCCGCACGGCACAGCATGCCATTCCAAGGACATCTCTGGTCATGCGGCCCCTATTCACACACCACCATCTATGTCTCACAGAGGTACCATGAGCTGTACTCACCAAACCTTGGCAGGTCGAAAGGGCCACGGAGGAATTTCTGTGGGCTCGCACAGAGCCTTGGTAGAAACAGAAGCCCTCTGGGGGCAGAGTCTGCACAGACTTGGTGCCTCCCTTTCCCAAGGTCTGCACGATAAATCCCGGAGCCACGAGGCTGCTGGAAGTTCTCAAATCCACATGGAAATCGTGCTTGGAGCCTTTCAGGTGAAGGTGAAGAGAGTCAGCTCCTAATCGGGCAGCAGCTCTCCTCCGTCGCTGATGAGGGTTGATCTCGCCGGACACGGGCTGTCCCCTGTGGTCAACCTCATAGGCAGAGACCAGGTCAAATTCTGAAATCAGAAGATGAGGAGTGACTGAGCCCCTGCAAGATCCTGAGAAGAATCAGAAGTCTTAGAAAAGCAGGCTGACTTAGCCGGTGGCATTTGCACCTAGTAAAAAATAATGGAGGAAAACGCACCCTTTATCTATTCTCAGTTCAGAGTATGTAATTCTACACCTGAGCTAAAAGGGAAAACCCAGGATGTGGCCTTCACTGAAGTTGAGGCTGCCTTGCAGTGTGTGAAGACCAATCCAGAATATTCTATGATGCTTACAAGGGAAAACAAATTCCTGACCAAATAAAACCAAAGCTGGACTTTTAGAATTATGTTTCATAAATTTTAGTGATAAGGCAATTATCACATATAATCTTCCTATAGTTTGAAAACCTTACTTTAACGATATTCTTTCTGCACGTTACAAATATCTTCATTGAGCTGTTAGGAAATTTTAGTTTAAAAATACCTGCAATTTGTCAGAAAATAGTTATAAAGAAAAATAGGCAAAGCACTCTTTGCTGTTGAATTTTTTAAATATTTAGTCACTAAATCATGAACACGCAGAAGAAACAAGGAGACGCATAATGCACACGCCCGGGTTTCCCAGGCCAACACTCGGCAATGCTCGTGTGTGAGTTTGCTCCCGCCCACCCTTCCCGTGGCCTGGGCTCTTCAGATTTCTGAGGCCTTTCAGAGACGTGCACCACAGGCCTCTTCCCACTGTAATGTATGAGGTGCTGGCCTAAACCATAGTCAAATAAATTATTTCCTTTACAAGAGTAAGTAAAGGACATCCAAGGAGCTCTCGGATTTCAGGGGCCCACATAGGGGGCCCTGGCAATCAAGTGCAGGGCTGTGACCCAGGCAATCTCCGCAGGACACATTCCGTGTTCATTTGAGCCACTGCCTCTCTGCAGGAAAGGCAGAGAGGGACCTGGAAGCTTCCTCAAGGTCCCGAGGGGTGGTCCTGCTGCTCTTCTGTAAACATTGAGAAAGGATCATTTGTTTTTCATGGCTATAAGCAGGTGTTGTGCTCTCAGTTACCACCGTAATAGTGTCATCTCTGCTATATAGAATCGAGGGAAAGGTTGTTTCTCTCCTAGATGGGCCAGAACTTGAATGGGAGGGGACAGGGGGTGGCCTCCTGCCGTGGGTCCGATCTTGCCACATGGCACATTCTCACCTTAGCCCTGAACTTTGAAGCCATATGAAGGTGGCTTTGTTGAGGCTGGGGCCACAAAATATTTTAGTTAACAAGTTGTTAGCTTGGTTTTTACCTTTTAAATATTTAAGCTTATGATACGTGCGCCTCCAACTGCGTTAGGAGAGGGCCTGCATCCTAGCCTGCTTTTATCACCAGAAATCATCAGAACCCAGCAGTTCCGAGTGACATCAGGACTTCCTCCAAACTTACTCTAAGGTGTCTTTGTAAAGGATGTCAAGCCTGGATGCCAGAGTAGGCTAGAGAGGGTGCACGCTACACCAAGATGGACAGTCCTCAAAGACCCCCAAATCAACTAATATCCTAATATCCTAAGAACACCTTCCTCTTTTCCTTTTACCACATATGCTGTTAGGAGATGGTCCGTTAGGGGCTTCATAACCAGGGCCCTTCTCTGCTTTGGCCTGAGCTGGACACGCTTTGGGGAATCACAACATCAAATAAAACAGGACCTACAGAAAGGGCACGTGGTCAGCAGTGACGATACTGGGGTCATTTCTTTTTTCTGGGAGAAGAGTTTTTCACAACCCAAACTCTTTCAGCACAGACCCTTGTTCTCATGTGTCCCAGCAGGTGGCCGAGTGGCTACACTGGAGGTGGCACAGGACGGGAGCAGGGAGTGGACACTACATGGCCAGAAAGGGCAGGAAGGGAGCTCAGGCAAGGCAGAGAGGGCTGGGGATGGGTGGAGAGGGGGCTGACACAGGATGAGGTGAGGGTCAAGGCCAGGCGGGCAATGACCCAGGATTCTCCCTTCCTCAGGTCAGAGCTGTGATGTGCGACTCTGCTGAGCCCAGAGCCAGCACTCTGCCCCCCCCCCCTCCAGGCCATTCCGGGCGTGTGAATGTGCCCTCTGAGGGTCGCTGGCAGAGAGGCAGGTGCTGGCACACAACTGACCATTAACATATATATCAAAGCAGGGAACTCATGTCACACAGGGTAAAACACATTGGAACATTTAATATTTAACTCCGATAATGAGAAAGCTGAAGTAGTCTGGTTAAAGGGCATGCAAGGAAGGAAGGGGGCAAAGGCATGGGGAATGAGCAGTCTGGTTTGGGCAGGTGGATCCCAGGCTGTCCTGGGACCCCTCTTCAAGACAACACGGAAGGTGTACCCCTGAGACAGCACCGGGGCCTCAAACCCTTTCCCCACAGCAGGATTCCTGGCCCTCTCAGGCAGGACTGGCTTTTGGGATTGGAAGGAATATCCAGGGCGATGTGGGGCGTGAACCCTCCCACGCTGCCCTGGAGGCCGCTCAGGGGAAGGGGCCACCTCACCTCCAGCCTGCCGCAGTGGAGGGAAGATAGAACGTAGTTCGATTGTTCCGAACTGTTAATTAGCATGTTTCATCGCACCTAAAAAGGTGGTTACTATTTTAAAAAAAACAATTGTTCCCAGCTGATGTGTAAGCCATATTTTTACAACCTTTCTTCATTTCAGAGAGCAGATAGTACTTGTCCTTTATCAGGGAGACAAACCTATCTTGCCAAATAACTACTAGTAAGCCTCTTTTACATAAATACACAGAGTGCTGTGCTGGTCAATGCTGGACAATAAGCTTTCTGGGGAAAAGGCCCGGTATTGAGCGTTTGCCAGTTTCCCTGGTGTAAATCCTCCCCCGTGGCTGATTTCAGTGAGTAGCCACAGTATGTCCACCGAACAGGTGCAACAGATGAAAACAACCTCACAAGCACAGGTTATAGGAAAACACGAGGACTGACAGCTGAGTTTGTGAACCCATCCTAGAAAAAGTGCGACATACCTCACTGCTGACTGTCAGTCTAGTCAGTCACCAGATGGCCAAGGGGAGCGCGTCAGAGGTGACCTTAGTGATTGGTATTCAGCGGTAAAGTATGCAGTACTTTTTCTAAGATGAGTTCACGGACTTAATTGTCCCACTTTGTATAGCAAACATAATTATTAACGGAACAGTTTGAATATTTTAATGTTGTTTTTAAATGAAAGTTATCTCTCTATTTATATATTTTCATTTTTAACCATTAGCTTAACAATTCCTGAAAAGGTAACAACGTGTTCCCAGGAACCAGAATGCCCTGGGCCTGGTGCAGCGGCCGCTCACCCCCGTCGGAACGCTCATCAGGCGGAGTGACCACGATCCCGCCCTGGCATGGGGGACAGAGACCTCCCTTTCATCTGTGTCCAGTGGTTCTCCTCTGGGGGCGATTTCCCCCCTCTCCTGCCCCCAGGTGGAGTGTCCAGATGGGTTTTGGTTGTCATCTAGCAGGCTGGGAGAGCTAAGCCCCAGGGATCTAGTGGGTAGGATCTGGGCCCTGCTAAGCACCGTACAATTCACAGGACACACCCCACAGCCAAATGCCCACACTGCCAGGGCTGGGAAGTCCTCAGTCGTCAAACACAGGCTCTCAGTTACGTGGAAATGACTGTGGAAAGATCATCACTGAAGAATCCAGGGAATGTAGGAAACACTGCCCCTCCCACACACTGCTACTTGGAGAAAGGTCACAGCAGATGAAATAAATTGAACATTTTAAATTAACTGTAAGCTTATGTTTTAATGTAATAATCCCTAAAACTCTTGGTTTGTGATTACATACACAAAAAATTAGGGATAGTACTGACTTTTGAGAATCCTTCAAATAACATCTTGGCATCTTGATCTTACTATAGATGTTTTAATTAAGGAGAAAACAATTACAGATGGCTGCTCAGCTCAGTACCCTGAACTACTTGATTTTCAGAGGACTTTTTGACCACAGAATCAAGTCTAGGAAGATGCTGATTTATAATAGAAAAGATGGCATGAAGTGGAGACCTCAGGGGTGTGCTGCAGGTGGCTTGTACCAGTTGCAGACATCTGAACTTGAACAACGCTCCTTAACTATGTGTTCAATGACACCACACTGCCAGCTTGAAATCAGTGGTAGTGGGACTTTACACCACAGGAATCAGAGAATGTCACAAATCAGAGCTTCATGCCCCTCTCACCCCACCTGAAGGGGCTGTTCATAAGCATTTGCAAGCATACCCCAGGACAACCTGAAAGAGGCTGCCCTGTCTCATGTCATTTAAAAGTTTGAAAACTTCAAGTAAACACAGCACAAGTCTATTACACGGTGACACAGATTCTAAGGAACTTCTAAACCTCACCCCGGAAGCTAACTTCCTGTGGGCTGTAAGAAGTTGGCACATCTCTGACACGTCCTTTGTCTTAGCAGGAGCTACTATTTTTGCTAGAAAGGTAAATTTGTAGAAAAAAGGCATTCAAGACTTTTATTAAGGAATAAAGAAAAGCAACACTAAATCAGTAAAAATGAAATGTGTGTGCTTCATAGCTCAAGATAGAATTTATCACTGTCTGAAGATGGAATTTATCTCCATTTACTTGTCCATGTTTATCACTTCAAAAAAGTATGTGATTCTCTTTCCTATTGCACAATTACTCCACACACCCACAAGAACTGGCAATAATAGTTTGAGTCATGTATTATGTACTTTATACAAAACATACGGCCGCAAATAGCGACATCAAAACTGGCTTGTGTAACGGATATCTAGACATGTTCCCAGCATCACACCAAGAACAATCTAATGCTGCTATTCCAGATGGAAACCAGCAAGGCTGCTTGTAGTGTGGATGCTTGCTGTGGACACCCGCTTTCGCAAGGTAGCCTTTTATAATTAGGGCACTAATGTGCTTACCAAGGTGTTGTACAGGATGAGGGTAAGTTGTGTCCATTAAATTGGAACTTCACTGGTGATGGTCTGCAGGTCTGCACCTTCCCCTTCAGGAGCAGATTTAGCCAGGTGAGTGGTTGTCATGAAACTCTGTGCTGGAAGCCCAGCTGATCAGAATAGCATTAGCAGAGCGGCTCACCCACAGGAGGGGGGAAGGAAGCTGAGAAAGCACACTTATGCAGGAAGGCTGACTTGATTTCCTCTCTGGCTCTCTGTCTCTAATGGTTTTAAAGTACTTGGGAAATCACCTGGGTCCCTTTAGAATTTTCACCATTTGGGGGAACTAAAATTTCTTATCAAAATCTTACTAAAAGAGTGAGTTACAATTAAATTCTAACACAATTGCTATATAGTAGAATGCATTGTGAGCCAAACATTAAAAGAGAATGATAACCACACTTAAAGTGAACTTTAAATAAACAGATAATTTTCTTTTGTAGACACATGGTGAAAAATTAGTCTAAACATTTTATATCATTTGCATCTAGCGCCCTCTGGTGGTCATTACCAATAGGCACACATCAATCTGATGGTTTGGAACTATTCACCGACTCAATTCAACAGGGAAGAATTTCCAGTGAATGCAAATATTACATTCTTTTCTTTGTGTTATTTTATGAAAATGAAGAAACCGCATTTAGTAATTTTGAATTATTCTTTAATTTTCTAGATTTTTCTGACAATACATTGAGAAAATCAAACCTAGTTTTTTCCTACAAAGGTCAATTATTATTAACAGTTGAGATACCAATTTATAGTCAGAAGAAATGCAAAATAACATATAACAATTGCCGACAGATGGGTTTAGATTGAAAACAAACTAACCACCAGAGCTGCACACCTGCTCTCTCCTTTACCTAATGCAATATCAAGATACGGAGATCCATTCCAATAAGACATTGTATTTGCAAATGCCGCTTGTAAGCTGCAGAGGTAAAACCACGCATTGCTAAAGGATCAGACTTGCCTTATGCCAAATCATGGCACAGGATGAGAACATTGCCTCCAAGGTCACGATTGGCTCATCAGCCACTTCATACACTACTGTGTCTCAAGCCCCAGTTCTCAAAGGGCTTTAACTAAAATGGTGATCACTGAGGGAAAATGACACCTTTCATCTGCTCTGATGACAGTGATAGACAGAGAAAGACTTCAGTTTAAAAAGGAAGAGGAGGATCTGGAGGAGGGTTGAGACGCTCTAACGGTTTTGATGTGTACATTAACACAACCGCTAGTTTTGCCCTAAGTTATTTAACCGTTAAAAAATATATTTCCTCGTCTTTTCCTAATGTTAGGGCAATAATTGCTAAAACCCTTATTTGCTCCTTTTCCAGGCATAGGATATAAATGTTGTGGAAATCCACTTGGTGTGCTCGCTCCTATAGTAAGAAAAACGTACAGCAGCGTCTTAAAAGTAGAGTTCCGTGAAGTCAGCATAGCCATGGCACTTTATAAACCAGCGCCAGGGGTCACAAGCTGCTAAATCCTGGGGATTAGAAGCCCCCGCCCCGCGACTTACCGCCCGTTTCCATCCAGCCCGGCAGCTCCTCGGGAGAGGGAGGACGCGGGACGCTCGGGCTCCCGGGCGCGGCCGCCGCGGATCCCAGTGCGCGAGCAGGTGCCTGCGGGAAAACAGCCGCGACACCTCGGTGAGGGGACAGGGACAGCGGGAGAGGACCTGCGGGAGGGACCTGCCTCCTGCCGTCGGGGACTCCCGCTCACCCGACTGTCCCGCACACCTACCTGAGCCAACAGCAGCATCCAGAGCGCCACGCAGCCCCGAGCGCGGCGCGGCGCGCTGGAGACGGACACGCAGGGCTTCATAGGGGGCGCTCGGAGGGCCCTGGGGACCACCGGCGGTCCCCAGCCGGGCGTCGTGCGGGTGTGCAGAGAGGCCCCGACCGGGCGGAGCGCAGGAGGATCCCCCACAGCGGCTCCACCGCCTGCGCCCGGGTTATTACCCGGCTCCGCGCCGCGCGGGGGCGGGGTGGCGGCCGGCGGCGGGGGTGGCTGCGGAGCACCCGCCCGAGTCCCGGGAGGGCAGTGGGAGGAGGGAGGTGGGCGCAGGGTGGGAGGACAGAGGAGGGGAGGGGAAGGGAGGAAGGAGCGGAGCAGGGGAGGAGAGACGAAGGGAGAGGCGGGGAGCAGAGCAGGGAACCTGAGCGCGAGGAGGACCGCGGCCAGGTCGGGGTGGGGGGAGTTGACCCTGTGCTCCGTTCCCCCTCGGCGCGCCGTCTAAGGCTGCCCTGGCTCGCGGCCGGATGCCCAACCCTGAGGGCGGACCTGCCCCCCAGAAGCGCGGGACCCCTGCATTCCTCGCCCACTGTCCTCGTGCTGGCCCGACCTGCGCCCTGGGGCCCCCAGGGGGTCCCCCCTTACGCCTGTGGGGGGAGGTCGGATGCGGGAAACCGGGCGCCTGAACCTTCTAAGTGCCGCACCGACCCGCGTCTAAAGGCGAGCACACAGCTGCGGGTTTGCGAAGCGAGGAAGTGACGGGAGACTGGCGGGTGTCTCTTGCCACTGCCCCGGGAAGTGGCAGCGCTCGGTGGCCGCGGGGTGACAGCCCCCTTTGACCTGCCTGGCGTGCGGGTGCCTGGCGGTTGGGAGCAGCTGGGGCTTCGTGACGGGGGTGGTCGGGCTGCTGTGTGGACCCCGCAGGGGCGCGGCGTCCGGCACCGCGCACTCCCGGGTGGGGTGTGCGTGTGTGTTTGAGTGTGAGCGCCGCAGGTACCTGCTCGTGTGCGCACGTGCGTGTCGGTGCCTGACTGTGAGAGAGAGCGCTCAACGCTCGTGTGCGCTCAGCTGGCCTCTTGCCTCTGTGGTCCTCTGGGGCCCCAGTGTAGCGTCCTGAACAGGACAGCAGATGCCCTGTCCGTGCTGGGGCCGACCTGCTCCTTCTGTCTCTTTCAAATTTCTTCAAAAATGCAAATATTTTCACAGAAAGGCCTTTACTGGGAATGGCCCTGGGACGCCCTCCCAATGCCTAGCGGTGTCTGCCTGGGTTCCCACTGGGGACGCTTACACTCGCTTACCGGGCAGTCTCCGGAATGTCCTTCCTGCGGGGCAGCACTTGCCTTTGTCCTGGTAAAGGACATTGAATGCTGGACAAAGGGGTTCCCTAAGTACCTCTGATTGTGCCCAGTTTAACATCAAAGGGAATGAGACTTTCCAGGTGGTCACAGCGGCTCTTGTGCTAGTAAGTAGGAACAAGGAGGGAAGGATGGCTGGTGTCAGAAGATCCACTCTCCGTGGGTTTCTAGAACATTGTGCTGAATGTGGCTCTTTCCATCATGAAAAAAGAAGCAACATTCTTCGCAATGTGCTGCCCTGTTCCTTTAGCTGAGCTTGGTGTGGAATGGGGCTATCCGAGATGATGAATGTCTTCAGATGACACAGGATGGCACATTCCAGCTGAGATGGGAAGATGATGGGCAAGTTTAATGAAGGCGACAGAACGTGACTAAGCGACTCACACCTGCTTCCCAGTCCTAGTCGCGGTCAGCAGGGTCACCAGTCCCTGCACACCTGCCCCGCCTTCAGCTGCACCCCCTCCTTCTGTGCCTGACACTTTACCCCCAGCATCACATTTTACCCCCATGAGGGAGCCAGTCACAGGGAAAGGGGCTCATGGACCCTAAGGACTTTCCAAGTTGATGCCCTTGGAAGAGGAATTCCATCCAGTCACCTGTCCACTTCCACAGTCAGACCCTGCCTCGCCCACCTCCTCCAGCTTCCAAAGGAAAAATCAATTCTTCTAAACTCTTTCCTGATTTTTTTTCCCATGCACATTTTAAAAAAAATCAGAATGTCAGAATGTCCCAGGGCCAGGACACTGCTCCTTCGTGTGTCACAGAGAAGGGCACCCCTTCTTAGGGCTCTCTGCAGGTGATCCAGCCTCGGTGTGGCCAAGCATTTTGACAATACAGAGGATATTATTAAGATACAGAATATCCTAATTATAAATACAAAGCTGGCACTCTGCTTTAGAAAGGGGCAATCCCCGCTAGGTGCCCAAAGCTAATGTTCCATTATCTTCTTTCGTGTGGGTGTGTGTCCTCTCTACAATCACAGTGGCCCTGCACAGCAGCTGCAGTCACCTTGTCCCCAGTCCTCTCAGACCTTCTTTCCTCCAGCCCTTGGCCTGGGTGTGGTCTAGTGCCCAAGGATCATTTGCAAACGGCTTCAGCTGGGCCCAGGAGCCTCAGAGACCATACTGTGCTCATTAAAGTATGTTTCCTAAAAGGACAGCATGGAGGGAAGTGCAGGTTATCCTTCACATGAAAGATGGGGACACTGCACCGCTGTCGTGTGGGGTATTAGTGGTGACACATTCTGCCACCCCGCCCTTCTGAGGCTGGCCAATGAGAAACGGCTGCTCCCCAGACTCCCACCCTCCCACTCCCCATCT
Organism: Arctocebus calabarensis; assembly: GCA_963573935.1. Classification (NCBI taxonomy): domain Eukaryota; kingdom Metazoa; phylum Chordata; class Mammalia; order Primates; family Lorisidae; genus Arctocebus; species Arctocebus calabarensis. Next base: position 27,153 of record CAUYON010052094.1, read on the forward strand.
AGTTTTGCAGAGACAAGCCCATACTCAAGCTATAGAAGCAAAGTGAGGAACAGCCAGGTGCACAGTGAGGGTAGAAGGCAAGTGGGTGGTGACATCATTTCTGGTATGACATCACGTCTGATATGACATCACTTCTGGTATGACATCACTTCTGGAGGGCCACCCATCTTGCTGCTTCTGCCACATCTCTCAGCTCCTAAAGTTTTCCCAGGCCCCCTTCCCACCTCTGCTTGTCCACTCACCCCTGGTGTGCAAGGACCTCTTCCCTGCCTTGAGCCAACTAAAGCCACCTCTGCTTTTCCAATGTGTTGAACCCACGGTGGGCTCCACCTCCCCTCCGGCACGGGCTGTGCTCTGCTGGTCACAGACAGCCCCAGACGGAGCTCAGAGGGGCCCTCCCTGAAATTTCCATGCTTTGATTTCTCTCACTCATTGAGAATCACCTGAAAGGCTCTCCTTGAGTTCACTTGTCTTTGGCTTAATTTTTAGTTTGAACTTGACAGTGATGCTTTCACCACAATTCTTTTCCCAACAAAGTGGGGTTGGTTTCCCAACAGGTTGGGCCTGGCTTTGCATGTGGGTTATCTGTGTTCACTTCGCGTGTCATTCTTTGAACAGCCTCTGGCTGCATCCTAAATTGGAAACATTTCTCACAGTTAATATATTTTTAGGTTTTCTTCTGAACACTTTTATTGTTTCAATAAATTTATAAATTCATAAATATAAATTATTTTCTTATAAGGAATGAAGTAGAGATCTGATTTTCAGGTTTTCAAAATCACAATATCCTGCTTTTTGTCAATTATGTGAATAATTCATTTCCTATCACCACTTATTTAAAAATCCAACTTTTTTTTTTTTTTTTTTGTAGAGACAGACTCTCACTTATTAACCCTAAGTAGAGTGACCTGGTGTCACACAGCTCACAGCAGCCTCCAACTCCTGGGCTTAGGCCATTCTCTTGCCTCAGCCTCCCGAGTAGCTGGGACTACAGGCGCCCACCAAAACACCCCACTATTTTCTGTTTTGCAGTTCGGCAGAGGCTGGGTTTGAACCCACCACCTTCCATATATGGGGCTGGCGCCCTACTCGATAAAAATCCGACTTTGTTTAATGAAAGAATATTTTGAGTATGTTTTTAGACATTTTTTTCTATTTTCATTGTTCTACTGTCATGAAGATACTGTTTTGATTTATAAATTTAGTTGTCTAATTATTTTTGCTTTCTAAGAACCTGCTAAATTTTCTACCATCCCAGCACTAACCAGGCCTAACCCTGCTTAGCTTCTGAGATCAAAGACCTGCCACTCTCAGGGTCATAGGACTATGGATAAGGTCTGCTGAATTGTTCTCTCTTTCTGCTCTTTTTCAATAACTTCCTGTCTTTTGTTGGTTGTTTTAAAACCATTATTTTAAATTTTTAAACATTATTTTAAATTTATTTACATCATCTTAAAATCCCGTTGGGATTCTAATCAAAATCATATAGGTTTGTGGATTAACTTACACAGGATCAAAATCTTTAAAATATTTAATATTCTGAGCCAAGAGACTTATTTTTCTTCATTTATTCCCATTTTCTTTAAGTGCCTCTCAATGAAAATGTGTACTTTTCTTTATACAGATTTATCATTTTAATTAAGTTTATTCCTAGGGTGTTCATATTTTTGTTGAATTCAACTGGATTACTGTAACTTTTTTTTTTTCCCCCGGTTGTTGGCTGGGGCTGGGTTTGAACCTGCCACCTCCGTCCTACTCCTTTGAGCCACAGGCACCACCCTATAACTTGTTTTCTAATCAGTTTGTCAAAGTGCTGAAAGGCAGCCAGGCAGGTGTATAAGTCAGAGCACAAGCTGTGGGTCTGGTCTCTAGGATGGGAGTCCTAGCCGGGTCACCCAGAGGGCTGGCGAACTTGGACAAGTCCCTCAGCCCCTCCAAGCCTCAGCGCCCTCCTCTGTGGGAGGGGGGTAAGGATATAAAGATAATGACAGAACCTGCTCATAACTGTGATAGGAGTAAGTGAGCTAATGTTTTAAAGAACTTAGAATAGTGGTTGTAAATTAATAGGGGTGATATATTCAGGGCTTTCTTTGTAATAAAATAACTTACTTATAGAAATGGTACAAGTATTGGGCAGTTTCCTTCATTTTCATGAGGTCTAATGAATTTTCAGCTTAGGCTTTTACTTTTCCCAGAAAGATATGATTCCACTATGTCAAAAATTGATATGCCTCTTTTTTCCCCTAATATTTACATCCTCTATTTTAATCCCACTGCTGTGTGCAGGTGGGACTCTTAGAGCAAGGGGCGTCCTGGTGATCAGGAAGGTAGCTGGCTTCTTCTAGACGGTGGTGGGAATGGCTGTACTGTTTTACTCGTAAGGATGATCCTAGCTCTTGGTTCCTAGTAAATACATTTTACCATGCTGAGAAAGGTTCTCCCCGGCTTACTAAGAAATCCTGATGGTAAGGAAACTTGACCATTTGGGCAGCGCCTCTCCAGACTGGTTTTCTTCCCCAACAAACCCAACTGCTCACTGTGGTTCTTATTCTGGAGAGAGGGGAACAGGGGCTGGAGGAGACTCTTTTTTAAGCCTTTAAGTGATTTTGATGTATCCCCTGGTATGGGTGTGGGGGGATGTTGTGTCTTTATAAAAATTCAATCCTCAAAAGCTTTAATATTTCCTTTGACATATTAATGTAATTACTTAAGAAAAGTGAGCCATGCTTTTTTTTTGCAGTTTTTGGCCAGAGCTGGGCTTGAACCCACCACCTCTGGCATGTGGAGCCAGCGCCCTACTCTGTTGAGCCATTGGTGCTGCTAGCCGTACTATTTTTTTGTATGTATTATTCCTGCTTTCTTTTAAGATGTGTTTTTTTAAAATGTATTGATTAATTCAAGTCTGGAGTATTTTGTTGAGGATATGTATATGAAAATAAGAAGAGATATTGGTAGGTTTTGTGCATGTGGCCTGTGTCTCTGAGTGCCTGGGCATATGATCTGAGAGCTATAACCAAGGGCCAGTATCACGTGCTGCCTGGACGTCTGGCTCTGGGGGGAGCCTGAAGGCCTTTAAGCTCAATGCCCCTCACCCCAATGATCCTGCAGACAAGGCCCCACCAGGCAGATGGCCCTCCTGCATCTGTGAATCACTGAGTAGGTTTTAGCTTCCAGCCTGCCCACAAAATTATTCCAACAAGCCCATCATATCCTCGCCTGAGAACCAGGGGCACCTCACTCCCGAGTCACTATGAAGTCTGCCTCCCACTTACCCTGTTGTTTACGCTGTTCCCACTTGGCCGCCCTCGGAGGGCAGGAGCCCCTTGCCCAGCTGTGAGTGCATGTGACTAATAACGTGCTCAGGGCCATGTGCTCAGCCCTTTCCACAGCCCTGGGTGGGGATGTCTTCCTCACCAGTGAAGCAAAAAAGAGGTAATGAAGACATGCGCGGCCTCCACCCTCTTGGCAACTTGATAAAATTAACTGGAAAAGTTTCCAAATGATTTCTGTGCTCTGGAATAGTCTAAACAAATGGCAATTATCTGTTCCTTCCAGATTTGATAAAACACACGTGTAAAATAACTTGACTCTTGTTTGCTTTCTGGAGGTAACTTTTTGCCTAACTGTCCCATGTATTTCATTGTTAATGGCCTACTGTGTTTTCCTCCTTCTCGAAGCAATTTTTTAACTTATGTTTTCCTAGAAAAGAGGTCCTTTCATCAAGTAGTTCAATCTCCTTAGACTAGTTTCTTTGCCTGCTTACTTTTATTAAGTCACTAATTAATCATGTTTCATTAGAAATATTTATCTCCTCATTGAGAATCCATCAAGGAGGCCCCCTCCTCACTGAGCTGAATTACTGCAAATGCTTTCAGCATCTCAGGGATACTGAGGGAATGCAGAAGAACCCTGTGAACTATTGTCATGTCTTACAGTGTTTTCTTTATTTTTTGACTTCAGTTTGTTATTTTTTATTTTTTAAGAAAGCTTCTATCGGATGAGGGCTTTGGCTCATGCCTCTAACCCTAATACTCTAGGAGACCTTGAGCTCAGGAGTTTGAGACCAGCCTGAGCAAGATCGAGACTCCACCGGTAGTACACATAGAAAAAGCAACCCGGTGTTGTGGCAGGCACGTGTAGTCCCAGCTACTCGGGAGGCTGAGGCAAGAAGATTGCTTGAGCCCAGGAGTCTCAGGCTGCTGTGAGATATGATGCCATGACACTCTTCCCAGGCCAACCGAGTAAGACTCTACTTAAAAATAATAATAATAATTATATGTATATAGTATGTACATATATTTATGTACGTCTGTTAATGGGGCTTTTGGGAATGATTTTGCTGCCACTTGAGGAACTTTTCCATGTATAGATCTTTTAGGTTTCCTCATCTGTGCTTGTAGTTCTCCATTCCACTCTCTGTTTTGGCCAGTAAACTTTTCCATCTTGACTCCACTTCCTTCATTGTAAAATTAATTTTCCCAATTAAATTGAGGTTGTACCTTAGAACCTAAACGCACATGGATGTAAGGTGTACCTTCCCACTCTTCCTCTCCATCTTCCTCCTTTCTATCACCTTCCCCGACAAATACAGCCCCGGCCACTGGACAGTGGATGCACAATGGAGCTGAGTTTTCTGGGATCTGTCTCAGCTCTGCTTCTGTTTCGTTTTTAGTTTGGATGCCAGTTGAGCATCCTTGATCATACATAAACATCATCTTCTGACATCGATTTGTTCTTTCTCCTCTTTTTGTTTCCTATATCATTTAACTTTCATTACAATTTATTTTCTGAGTTTTTCAAAATGCTGACTTCCCTTTTAATTTGTTGCACTATATACAGTTTGCTTCTGCATATTGTTTTCAATCAGTATTTATTAAGCAAGTAAATTTATCAAATTTATCAACACTATTTATCTAGCAGCGTTCTCTAGATTTTGCTTCTCCATTTCATCCCATATTTCTCCTGAGTCCCTGTACTTGTGTCAATTACTCAGACGCTGAGCACAGAACTCACCCCTGCACCTGTCCACGCTCCACCCCCACAGATGGAGGCTGATGTGTAATGATGTGTTCCCGAGGAAGAGGCGGAAGGTCTGTGAACTGAAGTCAAACCAGCACATGTGAGCGACCCTTGGGACAAAGGGTGAATATTTGACAATTTATTTCTATTCTCTACATTAACAAAAATGTCAACTTTGAATAACAAATTCAAACCACAATGTTTTACTCAAATATTTCACTTTTGTGATTTGGCATTTACTTTTGAAGAGGAGGAGCCTGGAGACAAGTTTGGTTTTATTATTTTACTGGTCGCCTGTGTTGCTCTGCAGACTGGATCCTCACGGGGTTTTCACATATCTTTGACTTTGTGTGTTCAGGATGTCTGGCTGCGCATTTTGTCATTAATTTGGCCTACAAAATTTGAACTCTTCTGATACCAAAACTCGGTTTTGGTTTATGTTTTTCAGTTTGTAAAGGTCTATATACTTCTGTGTTTATTACTGGGGAGATATTAATAATATTAAACAAGTAGCATTAAAATAGATAAGTCAAGAGTTTAGATAACTGCTAAAACCATGAAATGACAGTGCTTTCAAGGGTGGAGGAGGCACTCGCTTTGATGCATGGCTTCCCCAGGGAGAGCTTCTAAGTGATCATAGTGATATTTGGCAATGAGGGATGTAACACTTTTTCTGGGATGAGTTCACAAACTTAATTGTCAGACCTCTTATACGTCTTCATTTATAACTTTAAATATCCAAGAAATAGGCTAAACCCCTTTTGAAAAGGTAGAAGTAAATACTGATGGTAAAAATAGGCAGAATACTTGAGAAGAGAAAGGTAAAGAGACTTTGACTATTTGCAAAAGAAAAGTACCACGAAGCAATCAGCAAGCGAGACCTAGAAGGTGCAGTGTGAGCAGAAGTGTAAGAACGCTGGACTCATGTGGAAAAGGTTAACTTTGCTCATTATCAAAAAGGTCTTTGATTTTGTTACGGAATTATAATGGAATTGTATACTCTTAAAAATATACATCTTTTTGCAAAGAAAAACTGAAACATTAAATTAAAATAACGACTTAATTAATATTAAGGTTATTTAAAATATTTGTCAGGTAAATAGATAAAATAGAGAACAGGTTGTGAGCCTGGACGCAATTCTTGACCCCCAAGTCTCTTCATTTTCCCATCTTTGTAAAGGACTTGATAAAATAAAACTCACCTCAGAGGGCTATTGTGAGGAGAGAGTAAGTTATCTGTAAAGGCTTAGAGCAGAAGTATGCAAGCTTAGCAGAGCTGCAGATAAAATCTAACACATTTAAAAATAATACATGTTGTTTTCAACAAATAAGACAAATGGGAAAAATTGTTAGGATCAGACTGGTAAAGACCAAATTCAACACAAATAGGAACATTTCCTTTGCTCTAAATGTGGCTTCCAAATCTCATTGATTTACATGGGAAATAGTTCCAGCAATCCTTCCAGGAGGAAGATTGCATCTCTTGAACAGAGTTTAGCATTCCTGCAGCCTGGAGACCAAAAACCACCCAGCAAATCTGTTGTGACAAATCAGATTCATTTTCCCCATATCACATGTCATTTGTGAATTCCTTGAACAGATGGAAACGCTGCCATCAAGTTCACAGCAGTCATGGGAGAAGGGAACCCAGTCTCACTCTCTGCAGAAGAATCGAGGAAAGGCTGAATGATTTTCGGAGATGAAGAATACCATCCACGATGTTGCAAACCACCATGGTGGTTAACACTGGGATGGATTCAAGTGGAAGACCTTGGTATGTCAGATAATTACCATTATGACTCCATTGTGAAGAAATTTTAGTTCAGCTGTCTCATTCTGTCTTGAGAGATGAAAAAGTTCCAGTTCCTAAAGGATGAAATTCCAAATGAGTAACCAGATGATCAATTTACAGACTAAGACCAGAGTATTTATAATCACATTATTGTTTCTTTTATGAACAAAATTTTGTGTCCATACAATCACTAGGATACAAAAGTTTTCATTGCCTCTTGATAACTAGACAGTACTTCCTCATGAGATATTTGAATGCTCAAGTTTTACATCTTAATAATTGATATAAAAACTTGTATCACTCTCTAGTTTTCTCTACTTGTTCTCTCAAAAGAACCGACCAGCTTTTCTGAAACATCCTTGGCCAAATCCAGTTTGATAAGTTTACAAATTTGATAATGTCCTTTTGTGCAATTTGTAATTTGAAAAGAAACTAGACTTATAATAACAAAAGCAAAATAAATCAACAGAAATATAGATTATCCTCTCTGAAGTGTTGTATTTGACTCTAACATTTGACATGTTTCTCTGGCAGGGGTGGACATTATGATAGAGAGTCACTGCTTTAGACATTGAAAAAATCACTTTTCATTACAAAATGCACCATCAATCAGATAGTCCTGGCTATGTCATCTTTTTTCCTCATCTCTTGCAATCAAAAGGTTTGACTATATCTCTACACCTTTCTCTGAGCAGATAATCATGTCCTGTCCCCTTTGGATTTTCTCTATACTATGTTCCTGGGATTCTGTCATACACATGTAATTATTATCACTTGCATCCCCACCCAGAGTGTCTTCCTCACTGCTGAATCTCTTGTGCTCAGAGTATGCATTGTGGCATTTGAAACTAGATAGTTAGGTTAGTTGCCTGGAGGATGGAAGGGAATTCAAGTTTCCTTTTACCTTTGATGTTATTTAGGAAAGCCCATAGCTCTCACTCTCCTGGAATAGTAGTACAAGAGCTAATGCCCTCCAGCCTGTCCTCAAAAACTCCAAAGTCTGCCTTTCTGATGGGTGGAAAGTACACGCTCTTACCGTGTATTTAGCATATAAATTGTTGGAAGAATGACCTTACTTTTCTGCCCAGAATGGCTGGCACGGGGGAAGCTGTCTGCCCATGGAGTAAGTATTAACTGTCAGCATTTAATCTTAGTGCCCTTTCTGTCATTCACCAGGGGTTAGCATGGAGGAGAAGGGAATTTGAACTTGGGGGTGTAGAGCATGAAGAAGGTTGAAGGTTTCCCATTCAAAATATGTCCATATATTTTAAATTATTTGGGCTACACCTTTGTCATGTTTTAGGGAGAGATGATTAGAAGGGAAGATTTAACCAGGAGAGGCCCAGGTGAAACTTGTACACCTCGATGGGCCCTGGAAAGGGGTCTGGGGCTGCCAGAGAGCAGAGATGGGCCACAGGAAAGACAGGTCAGAGCAGAGACACAGAGCCAAGCCAAGGGACAGGAACAGTTTGAGGGCTGGGGTGGTGCAGAGAGGGATAGAGGCAGATGCTAAGAGCAAAGACCAATAGAAAAATGAGCAAAAAGGAGATTAAGAAAGGAGAGCTTAATCCTGCAGTTTTTACCCATTCAGTCTCATACTAGCTGGGGTTTTTCACATATTGCTTTTATTGTATTGAGATATGTTGCTTCTATATCCAGTTTATTAACAGTTTTTGGTAGGAAGGGATGTTAAATATTACTGAATGCTTTTTTTCTGCATCTATTGAAATGATCATATAGTTTTTGTTCTTCATTTTTTTGACATATCACATTGACTGATTCGTGTATGTTGGTTGAACCATCCTTGCATCCCTGGGATGAATCTCACTAGATTGTGATGAATGACCTATTGTAATGTTGTTAAATTCAGTTTGCTAGTATTTTGTTGAGGATTTTGCATTTATGTTCACTAGAGATATTGGCCTGTAGTTTTCTTTCTGGTTATTCTTTTTCTGGTTATGATATCAGGATAATAATAATGGCCTTATTGAATGAGTTTGGAAATATTCCTGTCTCAATTTTGGGGAATGCTTTGAGTAGATTGGGTATTAGTACTTCTTCAAATGTTTGGTAGAATTCCCCTGTAAAGCCATCAGGTCCTGGGCTTTTCTTTGATGGGAGACTTTTTATTAGTGCTTCTATCTCATTACTTGTTATTCATCTGTTCAGGTTTTATATTTATTCATGATTCAAGCATGGTAAGTTATAAGGGTGTAGGGATTTATTCGCTTTTTCTATATTTTCCAATTTATTGGCATATCATTGCTTATAATAGCCCATAATGATGTGTCCTTTTCAATCTCTGATTTTATTTATTCAGATTTTCTTTCTTTTCCTAGGTTGGCTAAAGGTTTCTTGATTTTGTTTATCTTTTTTTAAAAATGGCTTTTTATCTCATTGACATTTTGTAATATTTTATCTCAACTCTGTTTATTTCTGCTCTGATCTTTCTTTGTCCTACTAATTTTGGGTTTGGATTATTGTTGCTTATTTAATTCTTTAAGATGCATCATTAGGTTTTTTTCTAAAGTTTTTCTACTTTTTTGATCTAAGTATTGATTGCTACAAACTTCCTTCTCAGTACTGCTTTTGCTGTACTGCATGGGTTTTGGTATGTCGTATTTTTATTTTCACTTGTTTCAAAAAAATTTCACATTTTCCTTTTGATTTCTTCATTGGCCCAGAGGTCGTTTAAGAGCATATTGTCTAAATTCCACTCGTTTGTGTAGTTTCCAACATTTCTGTTGTTATTGATTTCTAGTTATATTCAGTTACAGTACCAAAAACTTGATGTAATTTTATATTTTTTGAATGTTTGAGACTTGTTTTGTGGCCCAACCCATGATATATATTTAAGATTGTTGTACGTGCTGATGAGAAGAATGTGTTCTGTGATTGTTGAATGAAGTGTTCTGTAAATGTCTACTAGGGCCACTTATAGCGCAGATTGAGTCCAACTTGGTTGATTTTATCTCTGGATGATATGTGCCATACTGAAAAGGGGGTGTTGAAGCCAAACTTACAGCTAGCTTGTACTGAATGGGAAGAGGCTGACGGCCTTTCCTCTAAGATGTGGGTAAGATGAGGATGCCCACTCCCACTACTATTCAACATAGTACTGGGAGTTCTAGTTAGAGCAGTCAGACAGGAGAAAGAAATAAAGGGCATCCAAATTGGAAAGTAAGAAGCAAATTATTCTTGTTTGCAGATGATCTCTTATATCTAGAAAAAAACCTAAATATTGCACCTAAAAATTATTAGATCTGATAAATTCAGTAAACTTGCAGGATACAAAATCAACATACAAGAATCAGTAGCATTTTTATATGCCTACAATAAACAATCTGAAATGAAAAATAAGAAAGTAATCCCACTTACACTATCTAAAAATGAAATAAAATACCTAGTAATAAACTTAACCAAGGAAGTGAAAAAATCTCTACAATGAAACTATAAAACATTGATGAAAAAAATTGAGAATATAAAAAAATGGAAAGATATTTCTGCTCACGGAGTGGAAGAATCAATATTGTCTAGAATTAATTGTGACTCGTCCTGTGTTTTGAGTGTGTGCATGTGTGGTGTTGTCTGGGAGAATGAGAGCTTCTGCGTAGGTGGGATTCGGGCAGAAAGTGTAAGTCAAGGCACATTTCTTCTGCACATCTTGGAAATTGCTGTCAGCTTTTAATCTGTCATAAAGATTAGCAAACAGGTGGGAAGGGTGGGGTCACAGCTCACACACAGGGGGGAGTAGCTGTGTTCCCAAATGTTCCCCCCAAATCCCTTGAGATGTGGCTATGTGGGTCCTCGCCTGTGGCAGGGAGGGAGAGACCCTTGGCTTTAACTGACTTGGGCTTTAACAAGAAAGCGATTTCTTTTTAGCTCCTACTGTCAATCACTGGAGGGGCCCTGTGGACTTTACCCCCAGAATGTTCTTCTGAATCTTTCTAGTATTAGAAGACCTTGGGAGATGTGTTCAGCTGGCTACTCATGCACTTTGTTTTCTTTTAAATCTTATCTATTTCCGACCTCTGTAATTTCCCACAGAATATCCTTGAAAAAAAAAATGTTCCCAAGGACACCCATTGAGACATTCCACAATTTTTCACTGGGCATTTCCATAGTTTCCAGGACAGTAAAGAAAGATTGTGGCAGCAGGATCTGTGGAAATGCCTTTCTTCACAGGAGTCCAGCCCTTGGGCGGCTTCATCCTCCCCTGCTCAGCTATTTTGGGTGGTGGTAAATAATTCCCTCAACTCAACAGACTCTGTGCTGGGGTAGATCTTCCAGAAGGACTAAGTTCTCACTTGTCTGGAACGTGGTGTATTTTAGCAGGTCTCCAGGATTTGGGAGCTCTGGCTGCAGTATGTCTGGTTCCACCAGTGAGCCAACTGCAAAGCCCCGTGTCTTCACACCAGACGCCCTCCGTAAAAGTGTCCTCGTCTCTGTCCGGAAAACACAGGTCTCAGGGTCGTCTCTCCCTAGCTTTCTAAGGTTCCAGCTTAGTGAATTCCACAGCACAAATTCTACCTTCTATATAGCATTTTTTTCGTCACCACTTTCACCAGCTGTCATAATTAATTTCTTTTTACCTTTTTTTCTACAGTAAAAAGAACAGCACATTGTTCCCTCAACATATGTAGTGAACTAGTTTTCAGCATTGGAACGTCACACATCCACCTTAGATTATTGTGCTGTATACTTGAAGCTTTGATGTAGTTACTTTGTGAATTATTTTAATTATTTGGCATAAGTCAATACATTTCAGATTTCTGTGAGATCATTTTTTAAATTTTAGCAGCATTTAAAATAATGTAATTAAAATTGTTGAGTTTGGTGTCACTTGTTAACATAAAGCAGTGCCAGGCAGAAGTAGGTTCACGAATGCTTTGTGTTTGAAGGAATGATGCCTGCTTTTCCCAAACAGCCCAAAGTTCTGTAGGAAACATTGATTAAAGGTTACTTGAGCCAGGTTGCTAACAACTGCACTCCTCAAAAAAAATTGGGTGGAACTGATTGGCCCCAACTATCTGATTCAATTTTCCATCCCTGACACATCTCTGAGTTTTGCTGTGATTGAACTGACAGCCATCCAGGAAAACATCCTTGCTAAAGCTCCCACTAGGGCAACAGCATTCTGCTCCTCTGTTTCTCTTCCTGGGAGCTCTTTCCTCTGGGAACTGAGGACCTTCTCGAATGTCTGAGTTTCTTGTCTTCTTCTGGCTCATGTTCTCCAGTTTGTTGAGTCTAATCCCCTCCCCAAGGCAAGCGGGAACTTAGACGCCAGGCGAGGATGGGTGCAGCTCCCTGACTCTGGGCAGGACCCCAGGCAGGAGCCCTTCTTATCTTTCTACTTTGGGGGGTTAAGAAGCAGGGTTTGAGCTGAGGGGAAAATTAATCCTAGAGAGAAGCCAAAAGGTGTCCACGTGACTTCCAATCCTTGGGACCCTGGGAGGCTGCAGCAGGTATTTCTGGTAGGCAGGAGTAGGCCTGGAGGGCAGAGCACAGGGCCAAACAGGATTATTCCTGGGCCTTAGGGGTTAATGGACTTGCCATTGCTAGATTTTGGACTTGACTAGGACCTGCCACCTGTTTCTTCTGGGGTCTCCCTTTGGGAATGGAGATGATTGCCCCACCTGTGTGTTCCAGATGCACGTAACCTGTCTGACTTCACCGGTCCACAGCTGGAGATGCATGTTGCCTCAGGATGAGTAGTAATACCTTAAATCTAACCTGCATCTTATTTAGATGAAACCTTGAACTTTAGACTTTAGAGTTGATGCTGAAATGAGTTAAGATGTTGGCAGCTATTGGGATGGAATGAATACATTTTGCACGCAAGCAATTCATGAATTTGGGGGGTGGGATCCTATTTACTGAATATTTATGTCTTCTGCCCCCCCCAAATCATATGTTGAAACTGTAATCCATAATGTAGCTGTATTTGGAAATAGGGCCTGAGAGGAGGTGATAAAGGTTAAGTGAGGTCATAAGGGTAGGGACATAAACCATTACACTTGGTGCCTGTAAGAGAAGAAGAAATGCCAGAGATTTTCTCTCTTTTTTTTTCTCCTTCCATGATGTGAGGACCCAGTAAGAAGGCAGCCAGCAGAAGTCAGATTCCTGACATTGAACCTGCTGGACCTTGACATGGTTTTCCGGGCTCCAGTGCTATGAGAAATAAATACCTGTCATTTAAGTATCTGGTCTGTGGAATTTGGTTATGGAAGCTTGACATGACAGGTACAGAGTACAAGGAGGAGACGATGTGAAGAACTTCAAGGAAACTCAACAGCCTGGGACCAGGGAATGTGGCTACCAGGTCAAAGCCATCACTGTTTACGTAAATCAACTGCTCTGATTGTGCATTGGATGTGTTAAAAAGCCAATAAATATACACGTATAGTAAGGCTGGACCTTCTAGTGTTAGTTGTCTTGAGAAATTCAAAGCATCCTTGGTACCACAGAGATTCAGAAACAAAACCCCTCTCTGCTGCACGCGTATCCCCCTGACAGAGTGGAAATCGATGTCCTTCCCCTGATTGCAAAGCTGGAAGGTGAATGTTTCAGGTACAGACTTTATGAAATTCTTTTCTACCTCAAGGAGAGTATAACAATGGCTGGTCAGCACATACTTTGTTTTCAATATAATCTGGTTAGATAGGTTGGCCTGAAGGTGCACCTGTCTTTCATAGACGCGGGAGGAGCGTGAACGGTCACTTGCTCATTTCCTTTGGTCACGTGAGGATCTGAAGAGACGTCTCAGGCTGCCCCCTGTGGCCGGGCTCCATGGCATTGCTAACACTGCTGAGGCGACTTCAGGAGACAGATGCAGGGTCAGGGACCCAAGAAACCACAAGACCCTGGGAAGCTTGCCATAGCTTTGCTTCAAACCAATCTTTCAAATCAGATTTGCAGACACCTCTTTTTGCTCAGTGGGGAATTTGGAGGCTAATGGAATATTTGTACAGTGTGTGATAATCTAATGACCTGTCTCCATTTAACAGCTTCAAAGCATCATAAACACAAGACACTCATTAACACATGGGAGGCGACCAGACAATTTTAATGTTGGACCCTGACAACAAAACAGGTTTTGGACACGGGGTGTCTCTGCTCTGATTTGGGACGTCTTCTGGTGAGGTGCCGCTGGACTTTTCCTTTCTGGGCACAGAGTTTCAGGAGTAAGCTCAGCTTAAGCTTTCAATAGAACTGTCCACAATGGGGGGCTAATAAGCCCCATGTTATCTCAAATATATTTCTGAAATGCCCCACATCCTGGGGAGGGGCCCCTTCGTACTGAGCTCAACGTAAGCATCTCTGCTCAGGTAAAGCTCGCAGCACGCTCCTGTGGGAGGTGCTGCCAGTGGAGTCCTGGGTCCCAAGTGTCTCATGAGCTTCGGACTTAGATGAACAGGTGCTTCTCCTCCTGCCAATGTCATTTCTCCCTCCCTGCTGTAGACTCCGGCTCCCCCCCACCAGCACCCTCTGGATTCTCGCTCTAGCGAGCATCTCGTGGCTCCCGGCTTCTCCTGGATCCTTGCTCCGTCTCTCTCTCGCTTCTTCCATGTTTTTCTCCCGTGCGGCTCTAGCCCTTCCAAACACACAGGGATCTTGCCTCCCGTACGAGCAGTCTCCTGAGCGCATCCCAGACTTTACCCGCTTCTCCTTACTGCCAGAAGCCCGAGCATCGCCCCTTCCGTATCTGACACAGATCTGGGGACCCCAGAAACATCTCTGTAAGGACACTCACGTCCTCTTGATCAGCAAATAGAAGAGCCTTTCTCAGTTTCTCCTGCCAAGCCAATTCTCCTCATATTTTTCTTTAAGCAGCAGCTCTGCGCCAATATTCTCCTATTCTCCGCAATGGTCCCTAAATCCAGAGTACCCATGACAGCCACAGGCCCATTCTGGACACAGAGGCAGCCTCGAGCAGCTGTCGGGACCACAGACATCAGAGCCCACTGCCCAGGGGACTGTGCCAGTCGTGAAAATAAGGTCAAATAGCACCTATTCGTGGGATTGCTGTAAGCTGTGCTCAGGCTAACAGATGAAAGGCATTTGAATGGTTTCCAGATGCAATAGTTACGTGTGTTTTGTATGTTTTACTATTCTTATTATTTCATTTCTGGTCTCAGCCTCCTCCCTCTTCTAGTCAAACAGTGATGCTGCCTTTTAGACAGAGGCTTTCTGTTGGAACTTGGTCTATTATTTTTTCCCATCACACTGCATAGAGATGAATATCCTTTCTCTTTCTTTGTCATCAGCTGCCAGGTACTTGGTTTCTGAAGAGAAAGAGAATGGTTGGCAAAAACAGAAATCTCTGGTCACTCAGTGGACCCGGGCGGAGGCTTTGGCCATGTGCTGGGGTTAAAGGCCACAGTGTTTCTCCCTGTCTCCCTTCTACCATTGGCCTTGGTTAAGGATTGAAACTTTAGAGTTTAATTCAAGCAGAACCAAGAGAATCTTCTAGAGATTTCAGACTTGGGTAAGACTTGTCAATCACTCATTTCTGGTGCTATTTCATGTAAGTTTGTGTCAATTCTATTAGGTGGAAAACCTAAAAATCTGAACCAGAGAGCATCAGTTTATCATTTATGGAGGGGCAAATATAGAGCTTGAACTCAGAGCTTTTGGATCGGATTTCATCTTATCACAATTCACTAGTACAGATAATTTGAATTCTAGTCACAACAGAAAAGAAGAGATGAAAACTAAAGAAAAAATGGTCCATGGTCTTGGCCTTTGGGGGTGGCCGTTGGCGGGGTGCACCCTCGGCTCAGCCCCTCCCACCCTGCGTCTGTGTCTCCCTGCAGGCTGGTCCTCAGGAGAATCAGGCACGGCTCACCGGAGACAGGAGCCTCTCTCATTAAAGCATGACCCACTCATGGCCGGTGGCCTTGGGATTTGGGATTTCACTGCATGGGGGCAGAGGAGAGACCCTGAGGTCAACATAGGCCCTTAAATTCCAAGGCCAGAGCCCACTCAGGAGGTCAGCCTGGAGAGGCCTCAGAAACACAAGCCACCAGGGAGAGGGTCTGGACGCCACGACCAGGGCATGGCGGGCAGGATGGAGTGGGAACCTTCCACGGTCAATGCCACACTTTGGAGCTGAGCCAGAAAGGACTGGGATCACCGGAGGGCAGCAGCGAAGGGTGACAGGTGGGGATGTGAGGGCTGACCTGTGGGTGACCGTGCACCTGGACCATGTGGAGAGGGAGCAGAGCAGCAGGGGCCTGAGCCAGCCGGAGGCCAAGTAGAGGGCAGGAGCACAGCCTGTGAGACCCCAGATGACCATGAACAGCAGAGGCCAGGGGGAACTGTGTGTGTTGCAAGTTCATTGAATTGTTCAAACTGTTTTTAAGACAGAAGAACCTTTTCTCACTAATCTGTAAGAGCTTGCCAAGGCGTGAATATTTGTGTCGTCCCCAAATCTATACAGCGCAGCTGTGACCTTCAAGGTAATGTGATCCCGAGGTGGGCTCCGAGGGAATGGGATTGGTGCCTTTTATCAGAGAGGCCCCAGGAGGCTGGCTCACCTTTCCACGGTGAGAGGGCAAGGATAAGCAGGAAGGTGCCGTGTGGGACCCAGGACGCAGGAGCTCATCAGAGTCTGAGTCTGTGGGGTCTTCATCCTGGACGGCCCAGCCTCCAGAACTTGAGAAACTACCCAGTTTGTGCAGCTCATTGCGGTAGCCTGGATGAGCTCAGACAGAACTCACCAACATCGCACAGAACATTTTTCTGTCGTATTGTGTTACACAGGCTTTCTTCCCCTATCTCCTAACTACTTTTTCTATTTTATAATCTCCTTATCTCTCTCTTTAGATCCGATGTCTTTTTATTGTTTTTCCATTTGGTTTCAACCTTTCCCACCCTAGGTTTGATTTCTACTCTAGGGTGTACTTCCCAGGATCCTAGGAAGATCCTTTAGTGTAAGCACCAGCTCAAGATCTATTTATCTATAGCCAGGTTAGCCTTCCCCTATCTAGTGTTCATTTTTTTTTTATTTTAATGATTATTCTTTAACTCTAATTTTTTTAAATGTATTTTACAAAATATTTTTATTAAAATGAAATTCCTTACTTTAGCTTGGTTTTACAGTTTTAAAAATTTACAAGACTGGTAGAGAGCGTGCTCACCTACCCTGTACCCAGCATCCTGTATTATTGGTGATGATTGAATGCTGTCATCACACATCTGCCCCAACTAATAAAACAAAAGTAATGCATTAGCAGTATTGAACTTGGTGCTTTAACCATATTGCCTTGGTTTTACCTAATTGTTTGTGCATAAAATCCCATTTAAGACACCACCTTGCACTCAGATGTCACGTCTCTCAGTCTCCTCATTCTGTGAGTGTTTTAACTGAACGTGCAAATGTCTCACTGGGAAAGGCCAGGGCCCCTTCATTTTAGTTTTGGAATCTCCAGTTTATATGTGTGGAACCTATGTTGAGTCCTGTGAGACCTGCATGCGCTTCTCTGGGAAGGGTAGATGAAAGTTGCTTGAGCAGCTTCTTAATTTCCTGAGATAATGTGGAAAGACACTGGGATCCTAGGCATTGCTTCAACTCCCAGCATCCCCCAGTTCTGATACACACTGGTAATTAAGTCATCTTAATCTCCAAGTTTCTATTTTCTTGTTATGCCTAAAACAAAAGTCCTAACCCCAAAGCAATAAAGAAAAAATTATAGTTTTGATCATGTATAGATGAAAATTCTCTCTACAGTAAAATAAAATAATTCAAAGACAAATTACAGATAGCTACGGTTTGCGTGTGTCCCCAAAGATGATACGTTGGAAACATAGTCCCCAACACAATGGTGTTGACTTTGGGTGGGACTGTGAAGAGGTGATTAGGTTGAAAGGCTCTGCCCTCAAGGAGGGATAATACTGTCGTCTCGAGAGCGGTTAGTTGTCCAGCGCTGGGTTCCTGACAGCAGAATACATTCACCTGCTTCCCTCTTGCTCCTGCGTGACCTTCTGTCCATCTGTCCTTCTGGCATGGAGTGATGCCGTAAGAAGGCCCTCATCTGATGTGTTCTCTCGACCTTGAACTTCCCAGCTTGGAGGGAAACAAAATTCTTTTCATTATAAATTACCCAGTCTCGGGTGTTCTGTTACAGCAACACAAAAATGGACAAACATGCTAATTTCCTTAAGGAAAAAGACACTTTGTGAAGAGTAAGAGTTAATTTAATGAAGTTATGTTATGTATAAATCCATGGAGAGAAGAGAAAAATGAAATAGAAAATTAGCAAAAGCTGTTAACAAGGACTTTATTTACACAAAGAAAATTTAATTAGATAAACAATAAGGATGCTAACATTTGTTAACAATTTTAAAAGTTTATATCTACTTGAAAATATGAACTGACTGGCCCAGGCCAAGAGAGTGGAAAGCGCGCTGACCCTCTCAGGGGCCTGAATCTTCTTGGTGGGCAGGCTGGAGAGGATTGGTGATGACCCTTGGAGGCAGGTGCTGAGCTGCAGCGGTCAGGGCACCAGCCTGACTTGGCACCGCCTGGCACCCGAGGGCTCACTCCTGCCCAGGCTGCTCCTTCAGGGTGATGCGCTGCCCTCTCCAGTGACTGGTCCCCATGGGCAGCCGCCGGCTCAGCACCATCCTTCTCTGGACTCACTCTGAGGTTCAGGCTCCACTCTCTCTCCCAGAGCTCCTCGAGCCCCCAACCTGTATGCAGCTGGCTCTGCACCTGCTGGCTGTGCACCTGCTGGCTCTGCACCTGCCGCCCATGGCTGCTTTTCTGTGTACTGCACTTTTCCTCTGGTGTTTCCCATGGTCTTTTCACGTAGAACTATTGCACTTGCATTTCTGTGTGGGGTGAGTTTTCTGGAGGACCCAAACTAACATACTGATGTCTGTGTAAACTGTGAGCCGTTTGCAAGCGGCTTCCTCGTTCATGACGCCTTACAGTGAGGGCATAAGAGGAATTGTCATGTGAATTTTATAGGGACATTGGAATTCAGCGAAATCTCCCACGTGCTACTGTTTGTCAAGTTGAAGGAGGAGCAAATATCAAAACCAGTGACCGTGAGCACTGCTCAGTCTCCCACCTCCAAATTGGCTGCTTAAGTAGACAGGCCATGTCTACATGCAGGTGTAGTAAATATAGGATTCTCGGCTGGAAGAGATGAAACTGGAACATTCTTTATAATGGTTGTAAACATACAAGCCGTTTGCTTCTACTTTATGACTTATTTATTTTTAGGAAGTCCCCAGCACAGTTTTCCAAGCACAGTTGTTTTTTTTTTGGTAGGAGAGAAAATTTAAAGAATGTCTTTAAACCTAGATTTACCTACAAGTAGATCTAAGTTATATAATGGAGATATTTTCTTTCAAAAAAGGATTTTTTTTTTTTTTGTTCATGAAACTAAATCATTAGGAAATATCTTTCTGAGATACAAAGAGCAGGGCAAGAGCCCACCTGGGGCCCAAGGAGGCTGCCCTGTCCAACTCAGGGCTGTGCCTGGTTGGCTGGAGACTAATGGGGCTCTCTTCACGCTGCATGTGGCTGTCTGACAAAGTCGGAGCCAGGTTTTCTCTCTCTCCCTTGATAATTAAGTCCCAATATCATTTCTGGCGGGCTTTAATGTGGAAAAGCACATAAAACACAGATGCCATAACGTAATGAAAGTAGAGTCCTAAAATGCGGTTCAGCAACGCACACGTTAGAGCTCTTTGTGTATGCCAGTAGATTTCATGGAGAGCTCCCTGGAAAGGGGGGCAGAATGTAAAAAAGTTCAAACCCAGCAAATAATAAAGCAGAGGGTGACTGTACACATATGCCCGCATATCTGAGCCCGGGATGCAGGGAAGCCTGAGCAGAAACGCTTTTCCATTTCTGGGTTCTTTTGGAGTTTGTACTTATCAAAGGAAATTAACAGTGGATAGGGTAAATTTGCACAACATGCTTGCTGCCAAGAGAGTCCTTCTCAATACGGGAAGGCCTGTGTGAGCTGAATCTGGCTGTGGGCCTGTGAATCATGTGGCCCAAGTGCCCCCATTATGTTCTTACACACAGAATTATAATGGGGGGGGTGTGTTCCCTACATGGGGTGTGTTGAAACCTTAAGGTGTCAACTTTGCTGGCATGGGAGCCCGGGTGTCCAGGCCATGGGCAGGGCTGTTCTGGCCCCCACATTGTAATACTTTCAAACAATGGCCCCATGGCCATTTTGTGATGACCACATAACTTAATGGATCAGTCTATACCTAGGATTACAATGTGTAATAGTGAAGACATCTCTCTCTTTTATGAGAGACACTTGAGAATCTTTCACTTTGCCAACCTGCTCTGTGAGGCCTGATAGGACAGAGTGTCAGACTGTGTGGAGTGGCTGGTGCAGTGTCAGTGGGGCCTGGATGTCTGTGTGTGGGAACCATGTTTTGTATATGCAACGATCAGTCCCTTTAACTCCTTGACACTTTGTAATTGTCAAAATGATGATCTTGGGATGGGCGCAGTGGCTCATGTCTGTAATTCCAGCCCTCTGAGGCCAAGGTGGGTGGATTGCTAGAGCTCAGGAGTTCCAGACCAGTTTGAGCCAGAGTGAGACCCCCATCTTTATTAAAAATAGAAAAACTAGGTGTTGTGGGAGGTGCCTGTTGTCCCAGCTCCTCAGGAGGCTGAGGCAGGAGGATCGCTTGAGCCCAGAAGTTTGAGGTTGCTGTGAGCTATGACGCCATCACACTCTATCCAGGGCAAAAGAGCAAAAAGACTCAACAACAACAACAACAACAAAAAAAAACAACACAAAAAAAGAAAGATCTTGGACTACCCATTTGTTTATGTGGAATGACTTCTGAAGCCCAGCAGTTTTCTCATAACATCCTAATGTTTTATTGTTGATGTAATCCTCATTCATTCTTGCAGAACTAGTCTAGTCTTTTAAGTTGCTAGGCAACATCACACCACATAGACAGGAATTATTTACCTTTAAAGGCTTCTCTGTGAGTGCAGGAGGGACAGACATCCAGGTCTTGGGCCATTATCAACCCAGGCCTGGGACTGCAGAGCCCCAGTGTTTGACTCTGAGCTGTGGTGGCCTGACAGGCAACTCTGGTGGAGGTTTTCTTTAACGGTATTATTTCTTCTTTATTTAGAGGATTGGAATTTACTCCTCCTATCACTAAATCTTCAGGGATATGTTAATTTCTCCTAACAGCAAAACTATCAACAGCATTCGGAAACTGATTTCCACTTCCTCAGTGGGGTCACCCTTGGTTCCCATGATGGTGAAGTGAGACCTGTTCCCATGATGGTGCAGGTGACACTCACAGATTAGGTCCTGCACTCAGGGGAGAGACTTGAGTTTGACATTCTGAGTTGTAACTATCGGAACTTCCATGAATCCTGTGATTATTTTGAACCAATATCCTCATTTGTATCTGGGGGAAAACGGTCCCTCTCTTGATCACGTTACATTGGTGACTGTGAAAACCATCCAGGGTGACGGCTAAACTGCACAGCAGCACAGCTGAGTCGTCCAGTGCCATCGTGTTTATCACCTTAGTCTTCCCCAGACCTGCTTTGCACTTTGTGTCACCCTGTCCCTAGAGTTGAAAAAAAGATTCCGAAAAAATGTGGCAGGGAAATTGGGGGAAGGGAGGGCATAGGAAGAAGGAGGAGGCAGGAAACGCCCTGGCAGTCCCAACACACACTGCTGGTTTCTGAGTTCAGGACGGACAAGCTGCCGTCCTTTACATTCACGCTCACCATTCCTGTGAGCTGGTGTGTGCAGTTTTTATTTTTTCCATGCCAGCCAATTCTCCAGCTCCTCTGTCACCATGGTGACTGCCCCACTTGGTAATAGCAGGGAAGGCCCTTCAGCACTCCCTGGGGAGCTGTGTGGACGGCCGCCCCGCTGGCTGGGTAAGGCAGTGGCACGTCGACCCTGCCAGCCACGGGCATTCGCTGGAGACGGACGCCCTGGCCCATGAACCTTGGGACTGGGATCCTGGCATTCTCAGGAGCTGGCCCAGAAGTCTGTTCTCTAAGAAGAATTCCCAGGAGGAAGCTACTCAGGTTTAGCTAGTCTGAAGAATTAGAATGTCAACACAGCATCCATGTGGACCACAGTTTCAGTTGTACTTCCAAAATGCACTCAGAGGAAATAAAATAGGAATGGTGAAGGGCGGAATTCAATGCAGGCCAAAGTGCGGCGTTTTTAGGGATATTTAGGTATCAGAAAAACAAAACTCAGAGCCGGTTGTAAGGCAAAGGGAAAGCTTCCCCTTTCTCTCTGTGAAGGGTCACTGAAAAACCTCTGTGCAAATGCGTACGTATTAACAGGAGAAAAGGCACAGAAATGTATTTTAACATGCCAGGCATGGGAGAACCACAGGAAAATGGACACCCAATAACTCAGTGGGGAGATGGGGGGCGTAGGAGCCCATGACCTTCAGGAGGAATAAATGGGCCCTGAGGCAGACAGTATCTCCCCAGAATCTGGGAACTGAGTGGGACCTGAGAAGAGACAATTTGAAGTGATTTTTCTTCAAAGCCAAGTTGACTGGCTTCAGCGTCTGGAAAAAGTAGTTTTGATTTCTATTGATTCGAGTCAGAAAGGCAGGAGAAAAATTGGGAACATTATTCTGGAAAATCACAGCCAAATATCAGAGGAAACTAAAAATTCAAGGCTCAGTCTAGGTTAAAACAAACCAACAAACAAACAAACAACAACTCAATAACAATCGGAAAGAACCCGAGTCTGTTAAAAAAGTGCATCTGAAATACGAGCTTTTTGCTCTATTCCTCCATTTTCTACCGAAGATAATCATAGTGAGAATATAACATAAAGCAAGTGTAGTCTTTGTTCTTTTTTTATAAGTTTACCAAGGATAGTGATTTGTTCTGTGGGAGCTTTGTTTGCAGCTTCCCCATTAGGGATCTTGGGTGAAGTGTTGACAGTCTTCTCTCGGCCAAAGAGCTGGGCTACGGATGTGCCTCGCCTCACCCTGTGTGTGTAACACCTGCATGAGCTGCTGAGTGCTCTCCCCTCAAGGGTCCGCAAAATGCTGAGATTCCTAGGCCGGTCAGACAGTGGACATTCTTTGCTCACCCTGGGGGTCAGGAACTTTGTAAGGGAGTCCTGTAGACAAGGGACCAGGCTTCTCTTCCTACGGGGATAAAAATTGACTGCAATCCCTCAAAGCAGTCTGTTCATATCTGAAAATGTGATATTCCAGTTAAACCTTGGCAGAATAAGCAGTGTTTCTTTTTTTTTTTTTTTTTTGAGACAGTCTCACTTGGTCACCCTTTGCAGAGTGCCGTGGCATCATAGCTCACAACAACCTCAAACTCTTGGGTTCATGGTTTCTCTTATCTCAGCCTCCCAAATAGCTAGGACTACAAGCACCCGCCACAATGCCCAGGTGTTTTTAGAGACAGGATCTCGCTCTTGCTCAGGTTGGTCTTGAACCTATGAGCTCAGGCGATCCACCGGCTCCCTGAGCGCTGGGATATATAGGCGTGAGCCACTGTGCCCGGCTCAGTGTTTCTTTTGTGAACTGTTATAGAAGAAAACAGATTACTATTGAATTTATGCAAACAACCCTATTCTCACAAAAGAATACTCATGAATGGCCTCTGAATTCTGGCTGGATCAGGTACAAAGAAAGTGAATGTTTCATTTCTGTTTACAAATTGCTGCAAGTCATAGATGGCTTACGAGAACAAAACTAGTCTCCTTAATTCTGAAAAGTAAAACATCAAAAGAATAAGTAATGTTTTTAAAAAGTCACAAAATTCAGTTAGTCCTTCATAAATTCAGTCCAATGTAATTAATTCTTCTTCCTGATACTAGTTTAGCAATCATTATGAGCTCTGCTTTTTTTTTTTTCTCTCAGAGTTCTAGAAATTTTACCTATTCCAATGATATAGTCTCAGTTGTCAGAAATCTGTATTTGTAAGAGTTCTTTCCATCCCTTTCAGGAATCTCTTTGAAAATATAACACTTAAGGATTTTCAAAGAGCTTTTAGAAAAAGGCCTCAGAACAAATTAGTTACTGTGAGACTTAAAATGGCCATACTAAAAGACAAAATTAACAAGTAAATTTGATTATTTTCTGCGGCCTACAACAGTCTTACATAGTAGCCATAATTAAGACTTATAATTCATATGAAGTCATATCAGATTTTTATAAATTTCATGTAATTTTGGAACATGTGTCAATAACATTTCTACAAATATACCTCAAAGAAGTTTAATTTTGTTTTTTTATTGGACAATGGTTCTCATGTAATTTCACATCACGCAAGCCTGATTATTGACTCTCTTTAGGATGTTTGAGTCTCTGGAACATTCCAAAGTCAGTTTAAGATAAAAAAGGACTCAATTTAGAATATGAAATTTGATTTTGGGAATATCTGTGAAATATGTCCAAGGTTTAAAACACTTGATCAAAATAGAATTACAGATTATTATAATAGTCATTCATTTAGCCAAAATCATAATTTATAGATTTTAAAAAGCAAAATAAAATTAATCCAAATAGAGAAGACTCAGTTTCCCAAATAATTAAAAGACCTAGTCAAGACAGCCTGGGGACCATAAAATCTGTTTTCTTCTCCCATCTTTTATTTTATGTTTTGCAATTTACTCAAAAGATGAACAATATTTCTCTTACTAATATCACAGAAAAATATTGTTTAAAAGAGAAAACAAAAAACATTTTTATCAATGTTCTATTAATAGGAAAGCTAATAACACATTATAAACAAATCCATTCAATCTTGGTTAACTTTGACAAGATTTCTATCAATCTTTATAACATTTTTAAAAATACCATATGAAACAAAATTTTAAAGTATGTAAACTTAAATTTGTGTTTAATAGTTGATATTTTTCTATTTTACTTTGGAAATGACCCACGCATATCATGATTATCTATTTCTTGATTTAATATAACATGACTAAGATTTTAAATTATTGAAAAGGTTTTTGAAGCTATGACAAATTTATTTATAAATAAATTTACTCCATTCACATTTACCTAATCTACTCATTTTTAATAATTATATCTGAATCACTTATGGAAAACAGGGCCAGTCATTTATTTATTTTTTTCATTTGACAAATCAAAACCAGTTTCACCCTTTATCAGCCCATCTCATCTTGAGCAAGGCCTTTGAGATACAGGACTGAAGTCCCCTCCCCCTGTCTCCTGAAGTCATCCTGGGCCCCGGGCACCCACATGCAGAGCCCTGAGCCCGGGCCCTGGATTTGCCTATCAGGTGCAGGGCCCAGGATAGAGGAAAGCACTGCCGAGACAAGGCCTGGGGGCACCAACGGCACCTCTTTCCTGTGAGCCCCTCGAGGCATCCCACTGTTGCTGGAAGTCCCCTCCAGATTTCTGTGTCTGGATATTAATGGTAGGATATGAAAGGAGGAATAAAATATATGGGAGAAGAAGTCTGAGAGGAGACAATTTGTCTAATGACTTTCTAGAAAGCAGAATTTTGAGAAAAGCGGATCTAGTTGATGAAGAAGTACTCATGGGCGAAAACAGGTTTAAAGGGAGAAGAGAGAGAACAGCCTTTCATCAGGCTGACTTTGACCACAGTGCTCTAAAAACAATCCCTTTTAGACATACAAGCAGCAAGCGTTGTGTCAGGCCAGCAGCTGGCCTTCTGCAGGAACTGAGAGCATGGCGGCAGTGAGCCCCAGTGCCCCCTCCTGACCCCCATTCAGAACCCACAGGTGACAAGAGGCATGTCTCTCTGGCCCAGGGGAGAAAGAAGCATAAATGATAAAAAAGTTACCATCACACTTTGAATATAATCCTAAGTTTTAAACCAAAGGTAGTTCTCAGCAAATGTGTCAAAACCCAAACAAATAAGCATGCATGAGGCCAAGGAGCCTTTTACAGCTTTAACCAGGGTCTCTAAGCAGGGGGCGGGGTCCCCTTTCAAGACACAGACCACTCTTAAGGACAGACTGAAAGGGGGAAGTTTCTCTGGCAGCAAATGGGGTGCAACACACATCTTTGGCTGTATTGTCTAGGGGTCCCATCTTTTCATCTGGCCATCTGTACACACAACCTGACAACATTAGTACCCCTGTAGATGAAATACTAAAAGAGAAGTCAGTCAAATGGGAAATCAAAAGCCATCATGGGGAAAGAAAGAATTATAAACAAGTGGGTATCACAAAGGTCAAGAATCAGACAAATAATTTAAGCTCATTCTTATACGTATTTCCTTTTTTTCTCTTGAGTTAAAGGATTTACATTTCCAAGGTGCTAATTCCCCAAAGGGGAATCAGAAAATTCCAGATCAGGCCTTGCTGTGCGAGTGGACTCCTAAGCCCTGGGTCTGCAGGGCGGAGCGTCTTCTGGGGACTCCGCAGGGAGTCCAAGCTGACAGCTGGAGCATTTTAACTTTTGTTTTAGGTCAGATTTTTGCTCTTCATGAGAATTTCTAAAGTTAGCCATGTCAGTGGTTTGTGTCTTTCTTTAAATTTGATCCTCCTATAAATACAAATAAAGCAAATGCTTAGGATGAGATATCTCAAAAATCTTTTTTAAACACTGGAATCTTTCTAATTCAAAGAATCCATCTCTGGTCACCGAGGGTTGGAATTTCCAGTGGTGTATGTAGTACTTATTTTAATAGTGACTCCATCCAACAAGCCTCTTTATAGAGAGACCAGGGAGTGATTTTCCAGCTTAGAGTGTATTTTCACTATAGAAGCAAGAGGTGGTGGCTCTGGAGGGGCAGAGGCGAGGCAGCCCCCCAAAACTCCCTCCCAGAGACAGCCTGAGTAGCACAAGACCTTTGCTGCCATGGGAGGTTAGGGATGGTGTTTAGGGGGGCAATGTCTCTGGTATGCTCATGAGATGTGGGTAGGGGAATAGGTGCAGGTGCCCCCGGCTGCAGAACCACGGACCTGTGACACCAGGCAGGTGCTTCTGGGATTGGACGTCCCCAGCACTGACCAGCCAACAGGAACTGAGATAAGGAAGGCCCCACGTGGCCGACACTTGCTGACACAAGCTCTCCCGGGGGCTTGGTGCATGTGGAACAGAGAGGCTGCTAGTTATAATTTCACATGTCTCAGGGTTCCCAGCCCTTTCCCGCTGGCCCCCAGATGGGACCTGAAAATCATGTCCCCTGCTGGCAGAGACCAAGAAAGAATGCTGTCGGGTGGTCACAAAAGCCATGACCTCTGGAGACTGAACACAGTGAGGGGAGAACTTCATCTGGGTGTCCTCTGGCACCTCTTTTTAATGACACTGAAGACAGAGGCAAAGGGAAAAATGATGACTTTTAGGAGGAAAAGGATAAGACAATATACACATCTGTGCTAAAAACATGTAGAGTTCCCGCACCCGGGGCTGGTTGGAGGGCCTGCACCCCAGGCTCGTCGGAGCATCTGCACCCCAGGCTGGTTGCACAGATTTTTTTTTCCCTGCTAACCCTAAATATGGAAAGGAAAAAGCGACACGCAGTGACATCCAGATTTCAGAAACAGAGATCAGGAGTCTGACTAGTAAGAAATTCTTACTTTTGTTTTTTTCCTGGCTTGTCAGGTCCTGGGTTCCTTTACTGTGGGTTGCAGAAGAACAAACTGGTTTTTGTTTGTCTGGGTCACTGCAGCAAACGTGCAGGGGTGACAGGGAAGCTCCCGCTGCCCTCGGAAGGTCGGCTGAAAAGCAAGTGACAAAAGGCAGGTTTCCACGAGGGAACTGCAAGCAAATGGCTACCCAACAACCTGAGGGGTGCAGGCGCCCACATCCTCCTCGTCTGGGGGAGGGGGTGCTGGGCTGATGACCCGGGGAGCACGGACCCTCCTGGAGGCCGACGCCACACCTGAGAATAGACGAGAGTTCGGGGTAAATTTCAAACTTCCTCTGGGTTTCAGATGTGGTTTAATTTTGCTTTTTTCTCCATGGTATGAGTTTTAATCTTCTCTGGTTAACAAAATTTCAGGAAAATGTGTTTCTCTCCAGGGAGTCCGGTTTCTAAGTAGGGAAGGGAATTGCCGGGGCTCCCCCTGTGGTTTGGGAGAGACGTGGTGGTGACGGTGGTGGTGTGATGGTTGGAGATGCCTGGAGCTGTGTCTTTCATGCATACGCATTTCAAGGTAAAATAGTACAGGGTACCTCACGGTCTCAGCTCTAAATAACCCAGAAACAAACGGAAAAGGAAACCGCATCCCTGCCAAACGTCACCTCTAGGGTTACCTGGATAATCGTCGCACCTGGTAAGAAGGGCGAGTGACCCCTCCTGGCCTTCAGAAGCCCCCAGTTTTAATCTCGTTTGGTGTAGGGCAGCCCTGAAGGAAGGCTGCATTCCCCGGTCCCCACTAAAGTGAGATGAAGTCAGGACAGCAGTTCCGACAGTAGAACGTGAGCAGGGCCAGGGGACCTCCTTGAAGGGGCACCTGCTCTTTTCTGCTTCCTTCCTGCTGGCTGGAAAATACACCAGCGGCTGCAGTAGCAGTGCTGACCTTGAACAGTGATATGGCACGTGCATGTGTGTGCGTGTGTGTGTGTCCTGGGCGGTGCTGTAATCAGGGCGCAGGAGCCTCCCACACCTGTGACTCCCACCCCTCGCCTCCCATCCCCTGCCAGGACTTACCTTTCACGACAGAGAAATATGCATTGGTCACATATTTAACTCAAATCTTCTGGGGACAGAGGTAATGACTGTTCTATGTCACTCCCTGGTTAGGAGAGAGACTGAAACTTAGTTCCAGAGTGACTCACAGTCATTTGTAAAGAAGTAGATGAGAAGGAGGGAGGGTAAACATTTAAGGAAACCCTGATATTCTGGGAGGACTGAAGAGGCGTTCGCCCTTTGGCTCCAGTTAGTGATCACCGTAACTGCAGTGAATTGTTCTCCATTCATCCCCCTGTCGCACGTAAATTATCCCCATTTTAATGATTTCATGGGGTTCTGGTGTTTGTCCCCATTGCAGGGGTCTGGTCACCAAGGTGCTGCCATTGTGTTTCCTTGGACAAGAAGTGCCATCCAGCACCCAGCGTCCAGCTTGTCTGTGTTGGAGTCCCCAGTTCCACCCGCATGTTCTCGTGTGTAATGCTGCGTCTCACACTCAGCCTGTCGGCCCACGGCAGCGGCAGTGAAGACGCGGGGAGCTGGGATGTGGCCTGGCAAAGTGGGGCGCCCATGACAGCGGCAGTGAGGATGCGGGGAGCTGGGATGTGGCCTGGCAAAGTGGGGCGCCCACGACAGCGGCAGTGAGGACGCAGGGAGCTGGGATGTGGTCGGGCAAAATGGGGCGCTCACGACAGCGGCAGTGAGGAAGCAGGGAGCTGGGATGTGGCCGGGCAAAATGGGGCTCCCTTTGGCGTGATGTTCAGTTACAGCTCGTGTGAAATCACTTTCTGCCAGACCCAGAAATGCCATTCTTTGCTTGAGAACGGACAGGGTCGGGGAGGCCTGTGTTGTTCAGACCTCCTCTCAGCCCCGGTTAATAGCTCACTCTGTATGTAACTTATTTCTGACCCAGGGTAGCGTTTCTAGCGTTCCTGTGACTTCCCTCGTCACTGAGTAACCAGGAGGTGACACAGAAGACGACACTGCAGCCCTCCCATTCTTCATGGGCTTCCTCACCACCTTGTGTTGGGAATTCAAGTTCCCTTAGTGGGGAAAGTGTCCTGGTTCGGGTTCCCGCACACACAGTGGACTCCTCACTCCCAGGACAGCGGACGGCTCTGCCAGCCCTGGCCAAGGCACATGGACAGATGGGGGACACACAAAACAGAATTGTGATAATCTTGTCCAAATAGATATAGTTCTTTTCCCACAAACATGTACAGATGAACACCCTATTTGGGAAGAGAGAGAGAGACAGAAAGAATGTTCTGAATTCCCCTCTGTGCTCGGCCCCTTCCATTTAGAGGTGTGAGTGCCTGTTACACTCTGGCTCCTGAGCATAACTTTCTAAAGCCCCGAGTTGTTTCAAAGTTGGAAATACTGATGTAGGAGACACCTGTGAGAAATACCTTGGTGAAAAGGGCCAGGGGCAGGGACACAACATCACTTAACAGCATTGGTCTCTCCTTAAAGAGCCGAGAGCATGGAAGAGCCGGAGAGGAGAACACGTACATTGTAGCATAGCAGTCTGCCAGCAGGTGCCTTACTTCTGTAAATAACCAGGGAGGAGTGGCCGGGGCATCTGAGAACCAAGAGTGACACACTGTTGCTGAGATGATGCTCCTACTAATATTGACTGTGACTTCTAAAGGTGCTTCGGCACCAGTGACCCGAATGAGCCCAAGCCCGAGAAAGCTGGTGTAGCCGTCCCCATCCGGACAGTTTTGTGTGCCAGGGCTGGAGACCTAGCGTCCCAGCTCCACCAAGGCCCTGGTTTGGGCTGAAGACCCGGCGTCCCCAGGCTCCAACAAGTGGCACCCAGGTCGGACCCAACATACTGAAGCAGTTTTCCAAAGCCACCATTTTAGATGAATGTTGAAGAGTGAACAGGAGGGTTGAGCTCGGTCCCGGCGCGGCCAAAGCAGCCGCCGGCAGTCCTCGCGTGGTCCCTGCCCCGCCTGTGTCCAGCTCCACCCCAGTCCTGGCAGACGGGCCCACCCGGGGCACTGGTCAGCGGCAGCC
The DNA here is from genome assembly GCA_963573935.1 of Arctocebus calabarensis. Lineage (NCBI taxonomy): Eukaryota > Metazoa > Chordata > Mammalia > Primates > Lorisidae > Arctocebus > Arctocebus calabarensis. The sequence goes on from CAUYON010052094.1 coordinate 57,572, forward strand.
TGCACTCTACGTCTCTCTCCAGCAGGCCCCGCGGCTTCCTGTTCTGCTCAGGATTTACAAACCTAACGTTTTCATGGAGATAGTGAATGAACCCCAAAAGGCATGTGAAGAAGACGCCCACAACAAAGTGTAGCTCTGCAGGGCTGAACTCCAGGTCACCGAGGGGCAAGCAGTACCGGGGACAGGTGAATGTCTGTGACTTGATCACCTCGGCTACCTGTGGCCACCCACTGCCAGGTTCTGCCTCAACTCCCCCAGGGCCTATGGACCTGCTTGGGGGGTGTCCTCACCTTCCTGCGAGGAGTCTCCCTGCAAGGCCTTTTGATGTGAGATCGTCCTTAGCAATAAATTGTGCAGAACACATGGCTTCAGTTTGCTTTTTTCTTCCTCCTAAGGAATGAGGAAATACAAGGGAATCACCTCATTTGTCGTCTGGTTTCTTTTCAGTATCTTAAAGGAGCAACTTAGGTTGCCAATACACTCACATCCACAAATGCTTGACTCCTGTCGGCGTTTCTTCTACGCAAAGACCCGACTCCTCTTCTCTCTATGGCCAACGCTCCCCCTGTGTGGCCACAACACACACGGGCTGGCTTGTCACTCACTGCCCTTGGGTTCAGCCTTCTGGTGCTGTCCCTGTGGTCACACTCTGTTGCATGTCTTTTTCTCATCAGATTTCATATGCCCTTTTGCGTTTGTTTATCTCAGTTTTAAAATAACATTTTTGGTGTTTTTAATCATCATGATCAGCAGCCAAGTCCTACACTACCCAGGAAGCCCCAGTACCACCCCCCACAGGTGCTCCTGGCAGCGCCAACAGCTGTTTCTTGATGGAAAAACTGCATGATCCAATTATTTCCAGAAGTACAAGGTGGGGCCCAGGGGTGTTGAGGAGTCTGTGGTGCCCTGGGAGGAAACCCAGCACCCGTGGCCAGCACCGGGCTTCCTGGGCAGAGAATCGCTTTCCTGAGGGCCAGTGCAGGGGATCAGAGTCTGTGAAGTTATCTTTTAATAAAAATGTGGTAGATTTAGGATGGTAAAGGCAAACTTGGTTTCATGGCTTCTGCTTACAGAACTTCATGTATTCTAGTTAGTGATATAAGAAATTGAAAAATTAAGTAAGTGAGTAACGTTATGTGTTTATATCTGAAAAGTTATAAAGTTATGGTAGAAGTAATTGAGGTGGGGAGGAGTCCCAAGCACACACACAGCAAGCCATTTCACAATGCTTCCATGTTACTCCATCCCACAGCCATGGGATTTCCCTTTATAACCTATATTTCCCTTCACAGTAAACCAGGAGAGTTTTCTGCAATTAATGTGTCAAATGTGGCCATATCGGAGCTCACCTCTGTGTCTGCACATACATGTATGTACAGGTATGCGCACACACACACACATATCTAGGGCTGGAGGGTGCATGTTTTTTGATAATGGTAAGATACAATTTACACTTTATGGATGAAAGAGAATAAAATAAATACTGTAGTTTTGGATCATGAATTAATTGTTCTCCCACATTTCCTGCCCACTTACTTCATACAGTAAAATTTGTAAGGACGTCTGAATGTAATTTGATTTTCTGTGTTACCTCTTTAAACCCAGTTTCCATTTAGCAAGGCCCTTTCCTTTGTACCTCCTTTGCAATAAAAGGAATCAAATAGACTCTTAATAGAAACACTGCTGTCAACTCCTATGCATCAATAGGAATTGACAATATCCACATCAATACCCTTTCCTGAGGGCAAAGGCAAGGAACAAAATTGACTTTAGGAATTATTATTGAATGTGTCTTAGAAAGGTGTTTTTGATATGAGCGATTATAGAATATTTAAAATAGATTCTTTGACAAGTATTAAAGTCAATAAATGGGCTAGAAACTTTGTTAAAATGGGCACGGTTATACCTTTGTCATGTCATTTGTCTTTTTCTCCCTTTGGCAAAAATCATGGAGTGAATGTTCACAGTATAATTAATTTAATCTCCACAGACATGGTCATCTCTGTAGTGAGTACTGAGTCCCATGGGTGGTCCCCAAGTGATGGCAGATCCCAGCATAGGGGCAAAGGAGCAGCTGCCCAGCCTTCCACAGAGCCTTGACACCAGCCTCTGGAAGGTACATGTCAAAAGAAGAAATTGGGTGGCCAATATGATTTTGAAAGTCATGTCAGTGACTTTTGAGAAGGTTCTTCACAAAAGATGTAAGTCTCAAAATTCACAATTATACAGAATTAATATATGAACCAGCAAACTCCCCCACAAAAGAAGTGAAACAGAATTCACACAAAACTTGGATACACGTTTGTAGCAGCAATACTGCCAAGAACTAACAGGTGGAAACAGCACACACGTCCATCAGTGGATGAGTGATGTGGATCTCAGCTGTGATAGACACATATTGAGTGTTATCAGCCATCAAGAGCAGTGAAGATCCCATCCATGTGGACGGATGCACAGTGGCATCATCATGCCTAGGAAAAAGAGTCACACGTCAAAGGGACTGAACGGAAATGTCCATGTGCAATGTGTAGAGCAGGCAAGTCACAGGAACAGAACACAGATGGGATGGTGCACAGGGAGGACGGAGAGTGACTGGGTCATGGGATGGTGTGTGGGGAGGATGGGGAGTGACTGGGTTGTGGGATGGTGCGTGGGGAGGACGGAGAGTGACTGGGTCATGGGATGGTGTGTGGGGAGGTTGGGGAGTGACTGGGTCATGGGATGGTGTGTGGGGAGGACGGGAAGAGACTGGGTCATGGGATGGTGTGTGGGGAGGATGGGGAGTGACTGGGTCATGGGATGATATGTGGGGAGGACAGGGAGTGACTGGGTCATGGGATGATGTGTGGGGAGGATGGGGAGTGACTGGGCTGTGGGATGGTGTGTGGGGAGGATGGAGAGTGACTGGGTCATGGGATGGTGTTTGGGGAGGATGGGGAGTGACTGGGTCATGGGATGATATGTGGGGAGGATGGGGAGTGACTGGGCTGTGGGATGGTATGTGGGGAGGAAGGGGAGTGACTGGGTCATGGGATGATGTGTGGGGAGGAGAGGGAGTGACTGGTTAGAGGGATGGTGAGTGTCTGGGTTTTGGGATGTTGTGTGGGGAGGAGGGTGAGTGACTGGGCTGTGGGATGGTGTGTGGGGAGGATGGAGAGTGACTGGGCTGTGGGATGGTGCTTGAGGATAATGGGGACTTTCTCGGTTGTGGGATGATGTGTGTGGGGAGGATGGAGAGTGAGTGGGTTATGGGTGCAGGTCTCTGCGGGTCATAACAGGCTTTTAGATAGGGATGATACCTGAACCCTGGGAATGGACCAAGTGCCAGTGAATGGTGCTTCAACAGTTACACTTTAAAGTGGTGAGTTTCATCTGTGTGGAATTTGCCTCAACAAAGACACAGCAACAGAAGCTGGAGGTATCATAAGTACAAGTGCCTATTGCCTCATCAGCCACAAACGGAGGTGGTGCACTTTTCAAATAGTAGGATTTATTCAACACACTGTAGTTTTGCCAAGTTCTTTATCTGTTAAGATAAAATTAAATCATGGTTTTACTTATAAAGTCAATATATAGAAATGTGTGACATCTTCCCTCCAAACCCATAATTCCAGTAGAGTCATAAGACATCAAACAAATATAAATCATGCATCAATTCAGGAAAATACATGCCAAATAGTCCTTAAAAATTTCAAATTTGAGGAAAGACTGAGAAGCCCCCAACACAGAGGAGACGACGGAGACACAAGGTCACAAAATGGGAAGGAGTGTCGGGCCTGGCACTGCCCGGTCTGCACACCCAGGAGGTCCCTGGCAACATGACGTCCTGGGTCACATCCCTCAGGGACAAAGGCTGCGGCTTCTCTGTGGAAAGCCTGCTGGCTCTGAGTGCAGCCTGCAGCTAGGATACCACTATTGTGCTCATACTATTCTACTTTTCTTACTATTGATAAATACATGATAATTATGTCCTGGGACAAGCGAACCCACTCTTTCCACTGCTGAGGTTTGCTATTTGGACAGAGAGCTGGACTGACCATAGGAGGTTACCAGGAGAAAAGGCAGATATGGTCACTGTGTGCACAGGGACGTCGCAGGGACTCGAGCGCCAGCAGCCCAGTGCTGTGATGCACCTGTCCACATGGGAGAGAGGGAGGTGGGTGCTGCGGGCACTTCTAGAGGAATGAGGATGATGTTCAGGGCGATGAATAGATCCAAGAACAAACAATAGCCTGGGACAATGTTCATGTAGTCTCTGCCTGTGGTTCTTCTGCCTATAAATTCCCTGCCTGCAGATGAGAATATACAAGGGCTCAAGGTGACTGCATCATCTGGAGGAACCTTCTTCAGTATGATAAGGAAACTTCAGAGAAAACCCCAAAGTCAGAGCACTCCTGAATCTGAGCCCACTTCTGAGGCTCGAGGCACCCACAGGTCAAAGCCCTGTGTCCTGGGGTACCATCTTCTGAGCCCCTACAAATATAAGCTGCCGACATTGGGAGCATGGGGGTAGGAGCTCTCTGTGTATTTTCTATGTATCTTTACAACTTTTCTATAAATTTAGCATTATTTCAATGCAAAAAGTTTAATGAAAGAATGAGAATTTTTTAAGAAGTCAACTTTAAAAGTTTCTAAATAAATGAAATCGATCATCTGTGAATGCAGGTAGTTTTATCTACATACTCCAGAAATTGGATGCTTCCATCCTCCTCAGCATAATTGGTTGTTTGTGTAGGTGTCGGCTGAAATAGATGACAGTGCTGGCCCCATCTTCCTCTGACTAGTGGCCAAGGCAAGTTAGTAAGCCCTCAGAGCTTTAATTCCTCTTCTGAAAAGCAAGGTGCCTCTGTTAGCTCTGGCTGCCATAACACGGTACCACAGACTGGGGGCAGGATCAACAGGTTTCTGGAGGCTGGAATCTCAAGGTCATGGTGCGAGCATACTGGTTTCTTTTGACGACTCTTTTCCAGGCCTGCAGACGGCCACCTTCTTGCTCCTGTGTCCTCACATGCAGGGAGATAAGAGAGCTCTTAGTTGCTTCTTATAAGGACATGTGTCCTGGGTCCCCATCCTCAAGGTCTCATTTACACCTAATTAAAAATGTAGCTCCTTGTGGCTGCACTTCCCAATTTCGTCTCACTGGAGATTAGGAGATCAACATAAGAGTTTTAGGAGGGCCAACTGAGTCCATAACATGTTTCTGATGAGTGCTATTATGTCATAAAGTTCTGCAAAGTTGCTGCCTGGCCACCATTCCTGATGACCGAGTGCCGTCCCCCCGGGACCACTGTCCATGTGTTTGGCACGAACAATGCTTCATGGGCTTAGTTTCAGGATCTCAACTCACAACAAAAGGGTCAGACATTTAACTATATTAAAAAGCGGCAGATGACACCACTGTCAGGAATAGATATCAAATATCAGACTCTTAATTAAATACAGATCAGTTGCTTTATACTGTATAACTGTGCATCGACCATGAGCCAGATGTGGGGGATCAAAATTACATCCACTTCAGAGTCATAAGCTTGGGGAATGCTGGTTTGGGCACAAAGGCAGTGTTAAAAAGGATGATGACGCAGCCCAGGTATGGCAATGAAGGCAGGGACCCAGTCCCCACCATTAGTGGAGGGAGGGAACCACACCTCCTGGACAGAGGGGGCAGGTGCTGGGAGGCTCCTGGTGGGAGCTGATCAGGTCTGGACCCTGGAGGATGTGGCTGTGACAGTAAAGCATAGGAAGGAAACAAGGGATGTGCTGGAGTACACAGAGGTCCGAAGCAGAGTCCCGGAGACTCGTGTCCTCAGAGACGCAGGCTGGGAACACGATCTGACTGGGGTCCTGTAAGCACACCTGCCATGTTTCTTTGTGCTACAACACGTGGAACCACCGTCACTGCCTCACCTCGACAGGGCTCAGTGGTGGGCACACGCTCACAGCCAGGCCAGCTCCCTCCTGCCCGCTCGCCTCCCCAGCTCCCTGGGGCTCCATGACAAAGGGTCGAGGCCAACAGGCATCCTCTCTGCTCCTCAGAGAGGAACCCTGCCTTTCTGGGTGCTAAAGGCTCGAAGTTCCTGCCACGTCTTTGCTCCGGCCTCCACGCTGAACAACATCCTAGGGGCTGGAGGAGAGCCCACATCCCAGGGAGGGAGAAAGGTGGGACCGCTGGGCCCTGCTTCCTCCCACCTGCCACTGCCCAGGAGAGCTGCCCCCTCGTGCCTCCAGCTGGCCCGGTGTCCTCTCCAGGACAGGAATCTCCCTGAGCCAGGAGGGAAGGGTGACCAGGCCGGGCAGCACAGAGCAGAGGACAAAAGGAGGGAGGGAGGGAGCAGAGGAGGAGCACCGGGCAGGGGTCTCGAGGTGGCCCTTGAAGGGCTTTCTGTTTGCTCACCTTTGACATTTTAGAAAATAATCATGACACTCAGGGCTTAGTAAGAACATTTGACTAGCAAAGATATGTGCTTACCCATTGTTTTGGATAAAAAGCACGAAGCACTGAATGATTCCTGGATTTTGCTGGAGAATTGTGCCAATTCATAAGGGTTCTGGAAAGAAAAACATGATTGCCCCAAGTTAGTGAAACAGTTGTGAGGAGCACAGTGGGGTATTGAGGGGTCCAGGGTGAGGGGCAGGGGGACCAGGGCTCAGGTAGAAGACACAAGGGCTTGACTGAAGTGATGGTGCCAAGTCCACCGTGGAAAGCGTCTCCTCTCCAGGTGCCACCTGGGGTGTGCCACAGAGACACCCTGTGTGTGGAATTGTTCAGGAAACGTGTCTGAATGCCTCAGTGCAGTTCCCAGGTCCGAGGGAGACGATGTTTTATTTGCTAACAGCCTTTTTGGTTTTTCATTTCTGGTGGCACTAATCGTTTCCCTTGGGCACGTGCTTTCACATTAAAGGCTCATAGATGGTTCCAGTAACAAGCCCCCACACAGCAGACGCCGGAGTGAGAAGGCGGCTGAGGCAGGGGCATCTCTCATCCGCCCTGCCTCTCCTCAGGCTTTCGTACCTCGAGGCTTTATGCTCAAATTAAAATGACATCATTACAGTCAGACAAAGTGGCAAATTACTGTGTGGTTGGACACGATAAAGAAGGAAATTAGAGGAAAAGATCTTTTTGGACTGACTATGGAAAGAGAGGGAGAATTCAGAGGAAACACGGGGAGACGATTACGGCACAAACATGCAGCTACAGTCGGGTACCGGGGCCGCACTGTTCCAATGGAAACTGCCCTGTGAAGATTTGTCATCCTGGAGACAGGTTGTCTTCCAAGAAAAAGCAAAAAATGCTGACTTGTTTGCACAGTCGTAGCCAGAAAAGTTCATGCTTTCAGAAAAATGTGCTGATAACGGGAGCACAATGCCAGCCACTGTGTGCCCCCTCCCCTCCCAAGTCCACGGCTCTAATGGGCAGACATGGCGGATACTGAGCTCTGGGTCTGCGGTGAACAGTCGGGTCTCCATGCCTCTGGTGAATTCCTTTCCCTCTGAAATGCCATTATTCTCAAGGACAACTTTCTTTCTCCCTGGCTTTCTGTCTGAGTAAGCTCTTACTGTGGGCAAGAAACCTTGGGCAGAGCCAGAGCAGCCGACCCTGAGGTCATCCGCAGCCTGCCGGTTGCTGGGAAGCCCCAGGCACCTGCCGCGGGGGCCGGGCTGCCTGGGATCCCTCTCCCTCCAGCCCTGGACATGGCTTTGCAAGGTTCCTGCATGGTTCCAACATGCTTACAGCTGCTCCTTAAACACCTGGATGGCCTTTCCCACCTTCACATCTGCTTCAACCTAGCTTTCTAATAAGACACAGGGCTGTCCTCACTACCAGCACTTTCTGTTTTCACTCTTAGTTCTGATATTTAAGTTCATCGCTTATTCCTCAGCTGGCGTTCTGGACATTTCTATGTTCATGGTGCGTTCTGCTTGTAGCTTTACTCCTTCATGTCTCCTCTCCCTGCCTCCTGGGCCAGGGAGCGAGCTCTGCCATTTGCTCCTGGGTCCTATGACTGAGTCGGTGGGTGGACTTGGGGTACATCTGAGGGCAGAACCTTCCGAGGCATCCCTGAACAGAGAAATCCCTCCTTGGCGAGAGAGAGAGAGAGAGAGAGAGAACGCTCGTGAGCATGTGCTAGAATGCCAGGTTCTCAAAGTCCCTACCCGTGAGCTTAAAACTCTACAATCAGACATGAAATAAATAATTCTATAGAAATTTAAATCCTACATTCCTTGTGTTGGGGTTAATAAAAAACAACATGTACGAGCAGCCTTTTAAAATTATTTCTCGTAACTCTAGTTGAACAGGCTAAAAATGCCCCAGGTGAATACGCCTTTCCTCACTCTGAGCTGTCTGGTCTTTGGAGTCGCACGTACAGCCTCAGATTGTTCCCGAGTGGCACCCGTGCGGCCCAGCGCATCCCATTCAACTGCCCTTGATGGGTGCGTGAGTGTGCACAGGTGCGTGTTTGAGTGTGTACAGTTAACCCCATATAACATGGGGCGGAGAGCACTGACTCCCGTGCAGTTTGAAATCCACATATAACTTTTACTCCTCCTAAAACTGAACTACTAATGGCCTAGTGGTGACCTGAAGCTTTACCAACAGCATAAAGATTAGACTTAATGATATTTTATATATTCACAACAAAACTTAAAAAACATTTTGATATTTTTAGGCTACACAGTTTATAAGGTTTTTCAAATTGTTGAAAAGTACCCCTCAATTTTCCAATATATTTCTTGAAAAAAATGCATATAAATGCCCCTGCCCTATTTAGGGCAGACTCCTCCAAGCTCTGTGGCAGGCAGGCGCCCAGTGGGTGGTTTGGCAGGGGGTCTCCGACAAGAGCTTCTGTGGAGGTAGTAACAGGAGCCACTGGGTACACGGCTGGAAGCAAAAATGCAGAGAGGAACGTGTTCTGAGGCAGTGAACAGGGAATTCCAAATGAGGAGTAATTTTCAGTGATGGTCAGCACATTTGAGGAAGTTGGTAGGTAGTAGGTCAATTTATATGATTATTTTCTCAGAATAGATGATTTACTTTTTTCCTTTTCTAATCAATAAACTGAATTTTTTAAAATTATTTTTTATTAAATAATAACTTTGTACATTGATGCATTTATGGGGTTCAGGGTTAAACTGAATTTTTAAAAGATGTTTTACGTTTATGGCAAAATTACCCAGAAAGTACAGAGATCTCCTTCCCTGTCCCACAGTTTTCCTACTACTGTGAACCCTCCTGTGAGTGTGGTACGTCTGTGGCAATAGGAACCAACATTTGTGACATAGTTCAACTGGAGCCTCTGTCCCCGAGCTTGGCCTGTCACCTGCCAGCTCCCTGCAGACCTGCTCACTGCTGCAAACACACGGGTTGCTGCCCCGTGGCCTGGGAGGTCCTGGATATTTGCTTTCTTTCTTCCAAGCAGCCCTTACCCAGAAACAAAGGTTGGAGGAGAAATCTGAAAATATAGAGGACTTTAAGTGTCTGTCAGTGGACTTGACTTTAATATCTTGGACTTCATTGAGCAGCATGTATATAACTTAAATCTTCCTCCATTGTTTCTAAAAATGGATAGAAAGAAAGAAATTTCTTTCACAGAGACAGAGATTAGGTGTGTGAGACGGGGTGTCTGGGGGCCAGCGGCCAGCACTGGCTCTGCCTCCTTAGCTGGGTGACCTTGGCTCAACTTTATCAGCCTAGGGTCCCATTCATTTTAGTTCTAAAATGAGGAAGCCGGAGTCTAGGTCATGTTTAAAGGCCTTCTTGTTCCTAAAGTAACCACCCTACCTGTAGTTGAACAATTCTTAGTACATGATCATAGTTGTATAAGAAATATAATTTTTCTTAAAGTCAAATTGAATTCAACTTCAGGTTAAACCCATTTATCTGTCCAGGAAATTGTTGAGTTGCCTTTAATATCTAATCTATTGTGATGGCCACACCAGGCATCTTCCTTGTAGAATTTCCATCATGTTTTGACGTCTTTCGGAGAAAAGGAGGTTGAGGAGGAGATGAATGTGAGAGCTTTGGCAGCATCAGCCACTGTCTGTCTCTTGCAGATGCCAGGATAGTAATTTCTTTCCACGGGAGCCTATTAGCTAAAAGGGTTTCTACTATGTTTCCTGAGAAAAGAAATAAGAATGTGGGCAGTGCCAAGAAACTCCGTATCTGCCTCTTTTTTCTATTTTAAAGAAGTTATTTTCTTTTCTCATCTCCTTAATCAGCGTCTCCCGACCCTGGATGTATAATAGGACACCCGGGGAGCTTTAAAAACACCAGAGACATCATCTGGGACCAGGCCAACTCTCGGGGAAAGCAGATCGAGCTTTCTCTCTTTTTTTGTACCATTCTTGCGGGCGGGGACTGCTGTGGCTTGGTCCTTTTCAGTTCTTTCCCTGCATCCTTTCTCGCTATGTACTTTCCAAGTGGTCCTCAGAGTGAGGTCCCCTGGCAACCAGCAGCACCCACATCTCCGGTGTAGGGAGCCAGCCTGCTGAGGAGCGACCCCGGGGGCGACCGGACTCTGCTGCCGCCGTGGGATGAAGGCTGGGAAGCGCAGTCTCAGCGCCGGTTTAAACTTTGCATGTCCAGCTCCCCTGGGCCAGCTCCAGGTGTGCGTCTGGTGTCCGGCTGTGCCCACAGTCACGTGGAATGTGAGGCCCATGCCTTGTCTCCCTGTCCGTGGCTTTCTGATTCTGAAATGGACCATATTCTCCAGTTTTGCTTTGTTCCTTCTTCCTCTGGCAACGACCTGTCCCCCCTAGACGTACCCCCACTGTGGGCTCCCACAGAGCACCCTGGACGGGAACCGGCTCTTCCCCACCCCCCTCCACTGCCTGCCTCATCCTTATTGCCCCTCCCCAGGAAATCTTCTGGTTCCCATCAACCCCTCTGCCCTTACGGGGACAGTGCACAGGCAGGTCCACCCATCCATCCAAATCAGTGCCAGCTAGGAGTCCCCTCCCCCATCCCACCTGGGGACACTCGCCCTTCCTGTGTCCCCATGTCAGACCCTGGGGCTTCCTGCCTCTGCACCAGGGAGCTGTCCCTGCTTTTGCCCGCAGCTCCCCGCAGAGGCCCAGCCTGGGTCTGTCTTCATCTCTGTCAACCACACTCCAGACTCAGCTCATCTCCAGTCCTCCCACCAAAGTCTCCAGCCGTCCTTTTTGAGCCACTAGCATTTTTTTTGCTACCTTCATAACCCTTGACAGTTGACCTGAGTGTAACAGTGTTTTACAACAAATAGAGCTAAACTCAGAATATCTCCCCTGCCTGCTTGCGTCCCAGCTTCAGAGTTACTGTCATCTCTGTAACTACCTACTGCGTCATCTGCTTGAAGCCTGTGGCATCACAGTCAACTCACATGAACACGACCTCAGAAGACCCTCTCAAAGCGATGCCTTACCGATTTCTCTAATTTCCTTAACGGTGTTGCTATTCCAACAACTTCCAAATCCTAGGAGTTGTTTTTTTTTAAATAATTTTATTAAATCATAATTGTGTACATTGGTGCAATCATATGGCAGAATGTGCTTCATATACAATCAGAAATATTTTGATCGTACTGTTAGAGATAGCCTTCATAGCATTATCTTGATCACTATATAAAGACATTGATACACTACATTTAATAAGTTTCACCAGTACCCTGCTAAGATGCACCGTAGGTGTGATCCCACTAATTGCCCTCCCTCCACCCATCCTCCCCCCCACCCTCCCCTCCCTTTCCCTTTTCCCTGTATTCTTGTGCTATAATTGGGTTCCAGCCTTCCTATGAAAGCTATAAATCAGCTTCATACTAGGGCTGTACATTGGATACTTTTTCTTCCATTCTTGAGATACTTCGCTAAGAAGAATATGTTCCAGCTCCATCCATGTAAACACAAAAGAGCTAAAGTCTCCCTCTTTCTTTAAGGCTGCATAGTATTCCATGGTATACATGTACCACAATTTATTAATCCATTCGTGGGTCGATGGGCACTTGGGCTTCTTCCACGACTTAGCAATTAAGAATTGGGCTGCAGTAAACATTCTGGTACAAATATCTTTATTATGATGTGATTTTTGGTATTCTGGATATATACCTAAGAAAGGAATTATAGGATCGAATGGCAGATCTATTTTTAGATCTCTAAGTATTCTCCAAGTATCTTTCCAAAAGGAATGTATTAGTTTGCATTCCCACCAGCAATGTAGAAGTGTTCCCTTTTCTCCACATCCATGCCAACATCTCTGGTTTTGGGATTTTGTTATGTGGGCTAATCTTACTGGAGTTAGATGATAACTCAAAGTAGTTTTGATTTGCATTTCTCTGATCATTAAGGATGGTGAGCATTTTTTCATGTGTCTGTAGGCTGTACGCCTGTCTTCTTTAGAGAAGTTTCTCTTCAAGTCCTTTTCCTACCCTGAGATGGGATCACATGCCCTTTTATTGCCAATACACTTGAGTTCTCTGTGTATTCTGGTTATTAAACCTTTGTCTAGGGTATAACCTGCAAATATTTTCTCCCATTCTGAGGGCTGTCTGCCTGCTACACTTACTGTGTTCTTAGCAGTGCAGAAGCTTTTTAGTTTGAT